>JABASH010004361.1:0-14196 GCA_019776445.1 Tomocerus maximus | reverse complement strand
TTGTTTGATTATCTACAATTTTTCAAAATCTATTCACAAAGTTTTAACACAGAATAGGCATTCACATAACATATATTTTATTCCATATATGATAAACAAACAAGAATAAACATATTGAGCAAAAAAACAAAATTCGTGCTAGTATTTATTTATTTAAAACTAAAAATAAACCAGATACGCTCACATAATAAATGTATTTAGTCACAGTACTACATTCGCTTTCAATTCCTCTGACACCACTTTTTGAAATTTCACACTAATGTACTAGAGTTTCGTTTTTTAAAGCTTTTAAGACAGTAATACTACACTTTAAAACTACGCGAGCCAATCAGAAAACCACTCCTTACATTAACTAAAACAAAGTTGAAGAATGAAAAAATGCTATTACATGGTTTTTAGAATATTAAAGACCAAATATTATGATAATTTTGGTTATATTGTAAAATTTTAATCCACAGGGATTTACCTTTATCATTAGTTATGGATACATTTTTGAGAATAGAGAGATTTCACTTTTGACGAAATGAAATGAAGAGATAGCAGAAGAAATCGGGCAAAAAGTTTTGAAAGATCATTAAGAGTTAATAAGGGAATATTACATAAATGATGATTCTAATTTGTGACAGCATTTATTATTTTATGCTGCTTTTCCTATTTGTTAGCTTAGTCAACGTCTACATACGATATTAAAATTTTAATTTCAACTTCGGAAGATAAATTGATATAATCCAAGTAAATCTGTTGTACTACAATACACATGTAAATGTAAACTCTAATACCCTTATGTATTATCTATTACACCGCTACAGAACAAACGTAAGTTTTAGTAACTCTTATATTCTGGGTATAAAAGATGTATTTCAATATTTCAGGTTTAAAAATGACAATGTGCTGAATATCTTGCTAGGAGACTAATTTGGAATTAATTACAACGACAGTAAATACAACAATAAAGTTTAATCCTCGTAAAATTAAATAAGCCATGCATTCTCCTAGATAATTAAGAGTCATTCCAAACATAAGAATAAGTATCTTGCCATTCTGGGATTGCTTGAGCTACTGTGGAACAAAGATGACCAACCAGAGGAATTTTCTCCGACAGAAAAGTAAGAGATGTGAGAAGCCTTCGTTTTGTATATCGGTCATAGAAAGGTGATCGAATCAAATAGTACAAGAGAGCATAAGTTCTTCTAGTCAACTCAGTTTTTTCTTCTTTTCTGAGACGAATAGGTTGACCATGAAGTTGCAAACTCGTGACATCCATCGCTAAACTCATAGCCCATGGTTTCCAAGATTTAGTTCCCCAGATACTCAAACCCAATAAATGAGACAAAGGTCTTACAACGTGAATTGTCTGCAAAAAATCAATCAGGGTCAGATTAATTATTAACTAAACTTTGAACTTGGAAATTAACATTTGTATCGTACTTAATTTAAAATAAAATTGCAACCTCAGCCAAGAGTCGCATTGGTGGCAAATCGTGAGGGATCACAGAAATAGAGGGGACTGAGGGCAATTTCCAGTTGCGATAGGCTAAAGGAGGAGCTGTAAAGTACAAACAATAAAATTACTTTAAAAATAAAATATTGTGGATATTAGAGAGACTTATAGTGCTACAATTGTTATACCAGCGTGAATTTTTCGAACGACACGGCCTGAGTGTTTCAATACAAAGACTAGATTAGGGGCAGATGCATTTGGATCCATAGCGTTCTTTCGCCTCTGGAATGGCTGCAAAGCTGGACTTTCGATTAAACCGACTTTGTAATGGAACAACAAAGCTGCCCGCAATCCGGTTCTAAAAAATCGGCATTAATTAAACAAGTTAGAAACTATTGTAACTATAAAATGAATAATTTTTAGCTTGTCTTACTTTATTGATTGCACAATTAGGATAATAAACCAACGACCGACATCTCCCCAAAGTTGTCGAGCACTAACTTCTAAGAATACTTCAAAATATTCCAGTATTGTAAGTGTGGATTTAATTCTCAAAATTCGCGTATCTCTGCGACTTTTTCCCTGGAGCCCATTTCGTTCGGATGGCTGTCTACCTCGGTTTTCGGCTTCAGCTTTTAAGAGGCTGTCATGCCAAAATGCCAGTAAATTAGAAGAGCAGTACAACAATTCTGGAATTATTGTAGAGTTTTTGAATCGCCCATGTAGTAGGTACGAGATAATCTTTACAGAAGATTCTATATCCGATGCCCGGGTAGGGTTTTTCTGAATCCAATCTATATAGTCCTTTTGAATATCTCGCAGAACACAACGAATCAGCCGAACGGATTTTTGGAATTTATCCATTGTGGAAACTTTTTTCGTCCAATTATTTCCTTCTCTCCCCTCAAATATATAGCTTTTGAAGAACTTTTAATACAAACGGTCTTGATATATCAATGCAATCCTGTAGAATACAAATTATTTAATCTAAAAGAAGATTTCACTGTTGCCAAATCATTTGAAATGTATAATATTATTGAATATCTCATTTATTAATTAGAGAAACATACCCAAGAAAGATTTCACCAATAACCTGTCAATCACCTTTAAAGCGCACTAGCGCAGTGTGCTATATTCTATTTCATGTACAAATACAAAATGCAATAAAAAATGTCACTGATTAACTAAACTTTGAAATTTCTTTATTTCATTTCAGTTTTTAATTCAGCGATGCGAGTTTACGTTTCAATTTCAACAATAGTAAGTGTAATCAATTATCAGATAGTCGAAATGAGACTTTATTGGAAACTTTCCGATTTTACGTAGTATCATCTATCATGTGTCTGTTTGCAAAAGTTGCTTGCATTGAGCTTTTGCTGAAAGTAGCAGAGATTTGAAATAACCGCCATGGTTGCTTGGGTTATAGAAATCTTTTACCCAATCCGTGCAAAATAACTTTGCACGGAATTGGATTGAATTGAGTATTTGCATAAGTTGAAATTTTTTAATGTAAGCGAACCGGTTTCATCGTGTTATGATATCTGCAAATATACGTTTCTAGAATATGAATGTCAATAAAGAAGAACAAGGAAACATGCAGCTCTTTAAAAAATAGCATTTATTGAAAAGGCGATGGAGACATGTCCGTTGAACTTTTAACGAAAGATTGCGTAATATAATATATCGTAATAAATATTTCAAATCAAACTTATGAAGGTTTAAATATGAACTAACTACATGAACTAGAGTAATAAATTAGAATAAATAAATAATAGGAAAGCAAGTGGCTTTAAACAACCATACCGGTACCATACCATTAGAACTTATAATATCATTCACTTAGTATCTATATCTAATTTAAAATACTTAAAAATGGCTGATAAATTATTTATTGAACTGTTTTCCGAGGTGAGTTGAGAAAAAACATAATCATAGTTAATAAGCGGCCATGTTGATATTTGCAATGTGTAGCAATATTTGTTTAACTAACATACTTTTGTCATATTTTGCTTATTTTTAGATACTTGAAGAGTTTTCCTTGTTCTCACTTATTACAAGCCAAACACTCAGACTTAAATTACAACTACACAAGAGTGAAATCGTCTTTTACAGTTTTCATTAACTGAAGGCCCTACACCAAATAGTGACTACAATTTTGTCACATATTACTCTATTATTACAATAATAATTGATGCAACATTTTATTAATAATAATTTCTGTTTTGTGAAAATGTATTTGTAATTAGACTACCTAGATACGCATAATATAGGGATCGAAAAATTACATTGTGTCTTCACAACTTACATCTGAGGTTAAACGGAAACTAACTCACAGTCAGAGCAAGATTCGTCCATTCAAACGTACATAGGTAGTTAGTTTAATAGTTCAAATGTATAAATGCCCTGCGAATCGTACAACTCCTTATTTAAAGATGTTTATAAGGTACTGGAATAACTTAAACTAGTATTATTGTATTATAATTGAAATATTCATTCATATTAATTAGTTTACAAATGTATCTACATTACTATGCTAACGTTGTGAGTCACAAAATCCTTCACCTCACCAATTGGGAAAAGAGTGTTTCCCTGTAGTTATTTTGGTATGTTTTGATTTCTTGCATTATTGCAGTCTTTTATGATAATGTACTATATACGTAAATATCAAAAGGTGTGGGCATTACGACAAATTCCACATCCTAAAGCAAATTCTTCTCCTGTAGGTGGATGAGATACGTGCAATGGACATTCTTCGCCTTCCAACTGCTTGGCTCGAGGTCCTGGAGATATTTGTCAATTATAAATCAAGTATATTGTAAAGACAGGAACATATCTGAAAAATGTTCTTATATTTAGCAACAAACCTGCAGGACAGTGTGGTAGTTGATTTTTTGGAATGGCAGTTATCCGTTGAAAGTCGTCGTGACATCCATTGCAAAAGTGAGTAGTTCCAAAACAAAAGAAAACTGCAACGGAGCAGCAATAACGGCACTTGTACTCTAGGTAGTCAGTTCCATGCTTGGGACATAATTGAGCCTGAGATACGTCACTACATCCCCCACAAACTAATTCGGACGGGTCGAATTCCAACTGAATCTCGACATCACATCTTGCTTCACCTCCGAAATAAGCCTGCCACAAGAAATCAATGATTAAATACCTTTGCATACAAATATGTAACATTCCCTCAAACGTTGGGCCATTGTGCTTCATTTCACAATTGCGTAAAAATATTGAACAAAGTATAATGCCAATAATCTTAGTTTTAAATATTTTTAACTGTAACAATATGCGTCCCAATATCAAAATTGTTAAACTTGTGAACCTTTTTGCATTTGAAACAGACGTAGTAAGCATAGCGATCCATGGCAAATCCTGCAGGGTCTTGGTAAAATCGACCACCAGGAGAAATTATTGCATCCGTTTTGTTCAATCCTTCATATTCTAGTCTCATTAGAGCCTTTCTCTGTACATCTTGAAACAACTCTCGAATAGGATTGAGAACATCATCCAATAAGACATGAGAAATCTCGACCTGAAATAATTTAAGTTCAATACAAATGCTCAACGATAAAGTTGGCCCGAGATAAAATATTTAAAAATAACCTTGCAGATAGGACACAGTGAAAATGAAAATGTAATCCTCGGTCCAGCCCACCGGCTTTCCAGTACAGAACGACAGCAGTGAAAATGGAAGACATGTCCACAAAAAAGCTAAGAACACAGAATTATAAAGTTAGTGACCACATCGATGTATCCAACAATACAATTTTTGGTTGTCTCAATGGAGATATTATTTGAACTGCATTAATCACCTGAATGGCAGGAGCAAATGCTAAAGCGTCAGTGAAGCAAATCATGCACATATCATCACCATCTTGCTTCAAAATTGTTCCCAGTTTGTCGGAACATCCCTGAAGACATGGCAAGCACTTTATTTCGTTCCTAACTCCGCCACACAAGTGACTACATTCCAGTATCCTTTCACAAGCTGTTCTTGAGTAAACCTTTTAGCACAAAGAATAAGTAGATTATTAGATACTCTTTTCAAAAAGGAAACCTGGACTATTGCTTATAAAATTGACACTTACTTGACATTCTGCCTCTCCACAAACATTTCCCAACGCCAATGGACCACTATTGCCACATTTATTGCAGAATCGACATCGACCCACGGACGCTATGGCGGAAACCGAGTCGGTGAATGTTTTTGGAATCCCATTCCGAAACTCAATTAAAGCCTGTTTAAGAATAAGTTATTATAATTTATGCACATTAAATATTATTTAGAAATTCTGCAAATTGTTTCGTTGTGTTTTGTGAGGTGTACCTTCAAGGTAGAGGAATCGGCTAACGCCATCAGCCAAAACAGTTTAATTCGGCCACAGCCTTCATGCAAATCCACTTTGATGGACTCCTCTTCTTCCTTGCAAACCTATTCAAGTGACGAAATGAAAGTTTTACAAGTCCTATATATGCAGAGCAGAACTAATTTAAACTCTCTTCAATAATGCATTTACCTTTCTGACATGGTTCCAACTTTTCTTGGGTAGATGCAAAATTCTGTCGCACTCTGCACAAAGATCTCCACAGTCGTGACACTGGATCACTGCTAAAGTTTCTCCATCATCATGATTTGCACATTTTGCCTAATTGTTAAAACAAAGAGTTATTATTGTATTTATTAGGATACAATATAGGGGCTCGAAAGATTTTAGTAACTTTCTGAACATACCCTTCCAGTGCTTCCATTCTGAAAAACTGGCGACGAAAGTAATTTTGAGTGGTCGGAGTGCAAAACACAAAGACCTGCCAAAGAGATCCAAAACTGGGGGAAATTAAGGCACTCTGTGGAATTACGTAAAAGGGGATCAATTTTTGTCAGGTACAGTACTGCATCCGCAATGGCAGGCTTTGTAACAGGAGCCCATTCTGACGAAAATATATCCTTTAAAAACCAAAAACAAATATTCGCTTTTTATTCCGGAATATTGGGTCAAGATTTATGGAAGACCGTACACGTACCTCACACATATCTTTAATGAGTCGGACGACCGTATTAGCCAACTGTAAGTCTCCTTCCCCTCGTAAGAACCAATACCAGGTTGGAAGTTCATCTGACGTGAAAATATCATTGATATTGATATTTTTGGCTGATCGGTTGCCGTCTTGAGCTGTTCTGACTTTAACTTGTAAAGATTTGACTACACAGCCTAACAGCATATCCAAAATGCCTAACCGAGGTTCACCGGTTGCTAAATCGTTGGAACATACAATTTTGGCGAAATCGCTTGGATTGATTTCAGGCAAAATTTTACGCACGACCAAAGTGACCTAAATTTAATGACTCCAATTAGCTCCTTTGTTTTTAATTGCCCAATTGTAAATACTTAGTGAGAAATCAATGCTTTCACTTTTTACCTGTCTTTGAATTCTAGGGGTCCCAGCATGTAGCAACTGCATCAAGTCTTGAATCAAATTGCTTTGCTGAGACAAATAGGATCGGCCTACTTTACTACCGGCCAATGCTAAAACCAGGGACAGCATCTCAAAACAGTAACGATCTGCAATTTTTGGTTTCTCTAAAAAATAAAAATAAATAGTTTCAGAGACATTTAAATAATGAGAATGTTTGAAATGGCTTCAGAAAAAAATTCTAACCTCCGACAATCAGACGAACGTTTTCATTCGTTGCTTCAAGAAGCGATCCCATAATATGGGAATCGAATTCCTCCTTGATCTTAATAGCCTCCCTGTGGATGGCTGACACAATGTGCGAACAAACCTTCAAAGACAAAATCAAGCAAATTTAGTAACCGAACGATGAAAATCAAATCAGTGGATGAAATATAGTATATTATAATGGTGCTTACCTGTTTCTGCAAATGAGTTAATTTGTTGCGACTAAATAAAATTCCAACTACATGTTCTTGCAAGTCATTGCCCTCAGGATCATCTTCAGAACGCTTGACTTGGTTCAAGAGTTTTCCAAAGACTTCTGAAGACAGAAGTCGGAATATTCTCAACGTTTCATTTTCACATTTTCGTTGAGAAACAGGCAATGTGGCCACTCCAGTGCTTCGATCACTTTGCTCTAGGGCAGGATCTTGTGGCAATCCAAGAACTTTAATCTGACGCACCCTCAATGTATTATCTGGCCCTTTTAGTTCAATTTTCACTACTTTCGCTGTTTCTGCTGCTGAAAATTTTAGTATTAGTATCCATTGTCTCACAAATTATCAATAATAACTCGAAGGTAAGAAAATGGGAAAATGTACCTTCGATGGGAAACCAACTCCAACCAAAATGTCTGGAGTCGATTTCAACATGTCCAATTTTCGTATATTCATCAGGATGTGGTCCAACTTTAACTGCTACTGATGAAACTTTATACTTTTTAAACAAACACAAAAACAATTAAAGGTGACCCATCAAATAACATATTGAGTTTAATTTACAATTGTAGTAATAGTAAATAAAGTATAGGCGTAACAAAAAATTTAGATCAAACTTACTTGTGAATCCCTTCCATTGTCAATGTGAACTGCAATGACTTTTACAACGACTTCTGTTGTGCTCACAATAGTGATGCTCTTGGTTCGATTTCTAAAGAATAGAGAGTAATAAAAATGACTTGTAGAAGATTTATTTAAGAAAGAATCCAATTGGAATAGTTTAGTAAAGAGTACCTGTCTTCATCGCCAGACTCCCAAAACGTTTCCGTACTGTTATCAGTCAAACTTGAGCACAATGCAGCCCTACTTGATGTCTTGACTTCAACAACAGGAGTCAAGTCCTGAAGACAAGTTGTAACTTCAACAGGGGAGTCTATTTCTACTTCATTTTCTAAGAAAATACTAGATTTCGACCATTCATTTTCCCCGTCAAACTGAGACATGATTTGACTTAAATTACGGAAGATTTTGCTCCTGAAACAAAAAATTGTTATTATATTTATTTTATCTCTATTTAAGTATTTTATACATCATATGGTATTTTACTTACTTATGTAAGAAGCGATGATCTTTTCTTGTGAAACAAACTCCCCAACATTTTACAGCCATTTCTAAAAGTGGTGATCCAACCGGGAGAAATGGCATTATGTCAGCTATGGTTTGTAGAAGAGTGTAAAAAGATTCGGAAAGCATGGGGAATATCGAAGCAGGCGATTCTGTCAATGGATGTGAACGCATTTGCCACCAACCGTTGTCTAGTCCTTCCTAAATTTTCCAATATGAAATTATTTCAGTAAGTTTTCCCCCCAAAAATAATGATATACAATTCCAATAAGTTACCTTTTCCAAAGTTGCTTCGTCTTCATCCTTGTATTCTAAAGAGAATGCGTACCACCAGAGTAAATCATGGAGCGCTGTTGGCTGACTAACATTTCTCATTAGCCACGCCAAAATCTAAAAATGGCATGGTCAATATTTATCAGTTTAAATTCATACAACATTCTACACAAACAATCTACCCAAATTCATTAATTTACCTGCATTCCATAAGACCGACATGTAACTTTTCGTATCGCTTGGAATAAATACAACTTGAGACTTTCCAAATCGTGCTTCTCTGAGACAAATGAAATGACGCTTCCACACATTTTCCCAATTACATCATTTTCTCCCGGTCCTTTGCCCGCATCCAAAACCTTTTGGAGTGCTGCTGAGGGGTGACTCAGAAGTGTAAATCCAGATTCCTCAGTCCCTGGCATTTGGTCTCCATTGCTTGCTTTCCGTCGCCTTAGACCAATTTCATATTTTGATGCAAAATCGTCTTCTAAAGTCACTGCGGAAGAAACTGATCGTTTGTCCGTTCTCAGCTTTCCTTCCATGAACTTCTTTGATTTCCCTTCGCTAATATCGTAGAAAGTCCCATCTTCGTCAGCCACTTGGCTTTCAGTCACTCCTAAAGCTGTGTAGCAGCTGAATGTTGTTTTAAGAGGAACGACCGATGAATATTGCTGTTGATGTTGTCCTTCTGGAACTGTGTTGATCATTTGCAATAGAAATAAGGCATTGCTCAGCATTACTGCATGTGAATTGTAATTGTCTGTTGGTGATAAATATTTCAGATTTATTTCCAATGGAGAAGACGCGGCAAGTGGCTTTGCCATTACATTCTGCTGCTTTTTTATTTTCAACTGTCGCTCACTGCAGTTGTCACAGAGCAATGACAATCCAAAATGGGCCTTTCGATATGAAGTGGGCTTTGTCCTGCATTAGTAAAACGAAATGAATTGTCACATTAAATATAGTGAAACTCCTACTAGAAATATTTATTTGCATGGGAAACGGTTCATTTAATTATACTTTTAGTTTGAAATAATAAAGGATTCAAATGGAAAAATTTAATAATTTGTTTCCATTCTAAGGTAATAAAAATATGAAAAATCGAAAATCTGACAAGATTTTGCTATTTTTTCAAATTATTTTAATATGCATTATTAAATAGATTTTTTACCTGAGTCGGCCTTTATTTGGAAACCGCACTTGACACATTTCACATTGCTGAATGTCATCCAAGAATTCCAGTTGTTCTTCCGGTTCTGTAATAAAGAAGTCTTTTATCATTTAATAGCTTCTAAGTCCTCACACTAAAGAAGTCATAAAGCTTTTAAAAGAGATAGAAAGCCCACCTAACAGGAAACTTCGTCCCATTGTTTGCAATTGCTTCGGTCTCTCTCGTTTGGATTTACTTCGATGTTCAGAAGAGCCAATTGCTCTGCCTCGTCGATCTTTCCTCAATCGTACAGAACCCGTTTTAATATTTTCCGTGGCACTCCCCGTGGGGAGGGCGTCTCTAAATAGTGTCTCGGCGCAATTCCCCTTAATATGATTCCAAATTTTCTCTAGAGCTCGCATAGCTTTTGGATATTGTTCATCTTCCTTGTCGTCTTCTTTCTCCTCATCTTTATTGATATTTGTGTTACTATTGGGAATAATATCATTCCCTTTGTTCTTCTTCAAAATCCCGCCTTTTTTATTGCCCGTTGAAGATCCTTCTGTGCCAATATCTTCATCCACGGAATTGACTTCATTTTCTTGCAACGTATCTTTTTTACTCATCGACTTAAAATCCAAAGGCTCCAGGGTCATTCCCGGGTTCTCTTTCATGTACCAAGCAGCACTTGTGACTTCAACGGAATGCCGCTGACGTGGAGCCTTGCCCTTTGCAGGCGATCCTTGTTTTTTCCTCATGATGACGGGTGTAACATCTTTTGTTTCAGTGTCACCTACTAGTGGTCCTTCAGAAGTGGGAGTGGGTTCTGTTTCAGTTCCAACTTCCTCAAAAACTTCGGTGGAAGGAGCAGTGTCTCCTTTAGCGACATTCGGTTGTTCCATCTCATCAGACATTCCCTCTGGGGACTCTCGTCTCTCCTCTTTATTGTTACAATTTAATGCAGGAGGAGCATCCTCTTTCAAAGCATTTTTGACAACTGTCTTATCTTCTTGTGACTGATGTTTCTGAAATCGCAAGTAGGAAGCGCAGGCCATTGCGTCGTGAATAATTCCTGCGTGCCAAAGAACTGCCCCGAAAACAGCTCGTAGACTCTGAGCTTGTCCAGGGCCAATTGCTTCTTTAGCAGGTGCATTCAGAACAGCAGATGACAAAACGGCGATGTCTGCCTGTCTCGTCGGTGACTTGGCCCTGTCCTTGTCTCTACGATTAGTCCGAGCCCTGGAAGAACAGCCCTTGTGTTTCCTCTCCATTTTCGGTGATGCTTTCGCATTTGATGGGCCTTGCAGAGTGCTCCCTACGGGTTGATAAAGACCACATCCGATGCTAAAATGAATGGAAGTTGGCAATGAACTCGAGGGCTGCTCATCCGGAGACGTCTGAGTGGCAGATGTTGTCAAATTCAAAGATTTTATTATTTTCTCAGCTCCAAGAGCACTTATTCTTTCCTTGACAAGGGACTTGGACACTTCCATCACGGAGACAGAAGCCTTTTGCAGCGGGGCAGACGGTGAGGTCGAAGTAGGGCGGATGTCAGACCCGATTTGCAACCATTTCTGCAAAGCTCCAAATGTAGATGAAGATCGGGAGCGAGGTGTCTTGACACTTTCTGGAGACTCACTTATTCCAGGTCGACTGGAGAGATCTGGACTCTGAGTCTTGTCCGGTTCTCCCGATGGGATGTGGTATGTTGATGAAGGCGAGTCCTTCGTTCCCTTCCCGCACCCGGGTACAAGACTTTCGGCTGAAGAAGTTAGTTCCGATTTGCCCCTGAATACATCATCTTTCATGAATAATCCGTCATCAATAATATTCTCCAATTTTGACATTGGCGGAGGTGACAATCGATCTTCAATCCCGCTGGCCAGAGAGGATTCTAACGGACCGAAAGCTGCTGGAGGAGACACATTTTGAAATAAACTCTGGGGAATCTGAGACGCCACGGAAAAGTCAAACCCTTTCTTTGCTTTTGTTCCATCTAGACAATCATATCAATGCAATTACTTTTTTATAATTGTTGACTAAAAATCTCATTTTTTATGTTTCTCCACATAAGTACTAAAATATTAATATCCAAAAGAAAACATTTTCATACTTTCTACACTCTAAAAATGTCAATTTATGCAAATACTAGATAACAAGTCATGCATGTAATAATTCCAACACATAAAGTCAACCTTAGCAGTCTTATCAATCAGATTGGCCAGAATGACATACCAGTGTGCTTAAGATAAGTGATCTCTCCTCGTCCTACTGCCAATGACCAAGCTTCGCCCTCTGAAGTGAAACAGAATTTTCTCTGGCTCGTTTGATCCAATTTGACCCACAATCCTTCGTTGTTGTAACACTGCAAAAAATAAAACATTTATCACAGATCAGTCATACCGCTGCGCCCCCAGCTATTTCTGTACATTATTGCAGTTCATGTAAATTAAATCATAATTACATACTAAAATCGAGAAAGAATCGGACATGCCGGCAGATGAAAGTTCCTCTATACTATATGCATACCACATTCTGCTATGCGCGTATGAATTTATGCTTCCACGGCTATTAATAATTTTATGCTATAGAATTCGAGAAAACGTTTTCCTTTCATCTACTAGGCAGTTTCAATGAATTAAGTGTGGTCTGGCAATGTGCACAAGACGATAAATTTCTAGTTAATGGATAATGACCAATTAAATGTCATTTGCTTATTGAACGAGTTTATTCCTGCATATATATTTATTCCTGCACCCGTGTCACTGTCATCTTTGTCTATGCATCACGTATTCATTATTAAACTCCCTATTAGGAAATTATACTACCACTTTTGCATCATTATTGGGCAGTTATAAATACATCTTTAAGATGATAGATCAGAAAGGACGGAGTTAATTAACGAATCAAAATATTTTAAGACATAGATTGGCAAAGGTTGATGAACGTGTAAAACATGATTAACTTCCCTAGGAAAGCAAACCCCATCACCACCCAGCCCACTGAATTTGCACTAGCTAGGATTGTACTAGCACAATAGCACTTTGGTTGGAAAGTTATTTCGCTTGGGTGAAAAGCTACGCCAATCGGCCTCTTCTTCGAAAAACCTTTCCTCACCAATAATGATTCTTTGATGGTGGCATTTTAAAATATATTTGCATCGACTTCAATAAAGGGTAGAAATAAAAAAAATATTATAGTAACTTTGAGATATTTTAAACTTTTTTTAGTGAAAAGTGAAAATTTTATTTTACTTTTAAACTCAAATTACTTGCAAGTACTTTTTCAAAATTCTTTCAAAAAATTAATCGTGCTTTTGTGCTTTCTTGTTAATTAAGTTTTAAATAAATAAAGAATGTTCTAATGCAGTAGCATGTGCTACTGAATATTTAATTTCTTTTAAATGACAAACCTCATCAACGGCATAGAATTTTGAGTTCATGACAAGAATCCCAACTGGTGGCGAGCGTAAACACGGACGGGTACGGATATTATGTCCCGAGACTCCACATTTGACGACTTGGTAAAGTCCTGGACTTCCATTCAGACGAAGTACTTTGGAGCTACATGAAACAAATAATTGATGAGTAAAAGTGATAAAATAAATATCCTTAGCATTTAAAAATAGGGAGGGACCTGTTGTCTGTGTTTGAGAAGGGGAAGTCTGTTAACTTCCTGATATTGTGGACACTTTTGTCATTGGCCCCGGCGCCGGGTAAAGACTTGGGTCCTTCGACGGGGAAGAGGAACGTTTTCCCGACGTGCTGATTATACTGGAGACACCAACCCTCCAGACGGAAACTCTTAGCCTGGCTGTTGGGACAAAAGCCGAGAACCGACGCCTCATCCAGTTTAACCCAAATGCCATCGTCGTTGTGCACTTCCTGGGTGAAGCTGATGACTCCGTCCACGGGCAAACACCCGATCTGTTCCGACTGCAGAGACGGGTGAGAACGGACCCGGAGTCCAGCCGAGTCTGTCGCCTTGAACTTACGCATTTTAGAGGATTGCAGATCCAATTGTTCAGAGGGAATTTCCCCATCTATCTTACGCGGGGCTGAAAATGTCCCTTCCGGAGCTTCTTCCACGTCAATCACGCAAGCCTAGATTTATTTCAAATGCTTACATGAATGTATACTTGACAGAATATGACTTAAATAATATTTTGCTACAGCCATAGCCAAACTAGTAACTTATTAAATATCGGCTTGCCGACTATTTTATGTGTTTGCACAGACACTCTGTCCGGAAAGTCCGGAATGTCCGGAATGTCCGGAATGTCCGTCTACTACATTCTTGTGCAATCGATAACT
>JABASH010004360.1:0-14198 GCA_019776445.1 Tomocerus maximus | reverse complement strand
ATCTACTATCTAAGTACTTGCTGACTGTGAGTGAGAAAACAAGCAAATGTCAAAGTATAATTATTTATTTTTATTTGACATGTCAATGTATACCTTGGTAATAATAGCTAGATTAAAATGATGACCTAAATCTGTGTATACTGTCCCAATTAAAGATAATTATAGTATTATAGTAAAAGGTATTCTGAGTAATTATCGTGTAATTTTTGCATTGACTTGTAGGAGAAGCATTGTAACCGTAAGGTGTCTTGTTTGCTCGATGTGTCTAATTAATATATATACTTATGGCATGGCATTGTTCTCAGCGAGCAATATAAGAGTCATAAAAATTTAAATAGGTTCTAGTTAGGTAGTTTGTTAGACCATTTATTTTGTGGGAAGCCATCCGGAATGAGTTTTACAAGGCTATCGAAGTCAAGTTCACACTTGACTACTTCCTTTCTATTTCTCCAGCAAATTATGCAGTTGGGTGGGATGTTCTGTTTCTGCCGTAAGGAATATCTGTTTGAAAGGGGCGACGGAATTGCACAATGGAATGAGAGCTTCGGCTGCTGTAGACGATTTCTCTCATTAGGTACGGCAGAACATAAAATACGTCATCAGTCAGCAATGAAATAAAATAAATGTCCACATAGTCCAGACGGTCCAGACTCCAGACTACTCCTTATAGTTTATATGCAGGATAGCCTGTCCTATTACAATAATTGCAGTTGTTCAAAGGAGAGAGAAATTACAAGTCCGGACACTCCTACATGCACTTTCGGTAATAATAGTCTTCGTTTGCCATAATGACAAGCTCATCACAACTTGGCAAACTCTTATGAATAAATTCCCTGTCATCTTCGTATCAAAGTAATGACCATATCAAATTATATAAATGAAAATTGCCATGAATCAAAGAGCTTATGGCATTCTTGGAAGTCACTTCTGCTAACTTTCTTCTACCTACTGATAAAATAGCACATCAACGAATCCTTTGAAAATAATCTGGACAGCAAGAATGATTGTTCTCCTCTTCATTTCCCATATTTCTTCAAGATTAATTCATTTATGAACAGAGTATCGAGTGTGCCTTAAATGCCGCATGCCGTAAATGCCGCACAAAAATAGTTTATGCATGCCATGTCATAAATGCGGTAAAGTACTACCATTTACTTAGCTACTAAAGGCGTATGTGGTTCGTTTACGGCATTTACGGCATGTCGTAGACAAAAAAAACAGGCATGCCAACTTTGTACTCTGTTTACAAACATCTTTAGAGCATCGTGGAGCATTTCAGTCTTTGAATATACGGTTTTGTAATAGTTATGCCACTTACTCAGTAGCCTGGGTTGACTATAAAGCTGTACTGTACTTTACTGGGTGGGTTGCAACACTTTGTATTTAAATTGCCCCAGGGATAGTTGTCACACGAGCCTAATGCTATTCCATTAGGAGAAAATCATCATTGACACCCCCACAGAGAGCAAAGAGTTCAAGGTTGGTGGAGTTTCAAGTTCAGTGTAAAACGTTCCCGGGTATTGTGAGACCCAGGATTGATCTGTCATTCAAGCACGAACAATATCCAGAGATTTAAACTTGTCATCGATATTCTTGAAAGGATATAGCAACTTATGCTTGGATCGCTGCTTATTTATGCTTTTACATGCTGCACCAATTCGATTATTCCAAAGGAGTTAACAGTACGGTAACAGCCTCTAAATTTGACCAATAGTTCGTTGATATTTACTTCCGAGTGTATAGGATAAGGTAACTAGAGTAAAAGAGTAGAGGGGATTGAAAAAGTACTCGCAGTTTCCACGGGGGATTAGAATACTGAAAGACGATTACCTATACACACATGCATTTAATGAGGATACTATGCCCAGTATGCTGAATTCAAAAATGGGATTTAGTTGTACTTACTGTGAGCACTATATCTGCAAGATTTTGGCTGTGTAATGTTTCTCCAAAAAAGATCTTTGCTTGAAACGCTTTACCAAAGTATCATTTTTAGTGAAGGTATTCGCTGAAATATTTGATTTTATAGATATACGGAGAGCTGAAATTCAATTCCTTTGAAGAGAAAAGTAGAATGGCACAGTCTATAGTTGACAAGGCCTAAAAATTGAATTTTCGCAAGATATTCCATTATTTCTTTTGTTAAATATTTGAGTTTCATACTTTCTATGTCAAAGAGCGTGGCAAAACGGAATGTAGTGGCAATATTCAAGAAGCATAGTTGACAAGTTAAGCTTTTGAGGATTACGATGCTATCTAGGATATTACTAGAGGAGATCTGGTTCTGGCAGAGTGCAACTGCCAACAATAAGTCCTGCAGTCAGTCGCTCATGATATTTTGTTCCTCGATCTTCTGGCCATTCCTCCCTCTTCCTAGGACCAACTACAAACTCTAAACCTAATTAATTAGGTACACATGTCGCCTTTATTATTTAACCATTCCAAAGTCACAAATGTAATCAGAGGGATTGAAAAGAGATATGACCACGATAGCCATGTAGGTCGTCAACAGTGCACGAGTTGCCAATATTGATCTTTCTTTTCCCTTTGATACGGAGGAGTGAAATGTGCTTAGCCACGTTTAAAGCCCATCACCTACATTGACATTCACACGTGTCTTAAATCACATTACAAAAATTAATTTCACGAGTTCCACATTTTTTTCTTTGCCACAAGCGAAGTTCCTCATTTCCGATTCCTTGAGAGTTTGACTTTAGCAAAAGAAAGATTTGTTAGCAGAAGAACTTCAATGTTGCGTTTCTCTCGTGATAATTAATCTATTTTTGATTCAAGAGTACTGCCAATGTGCACTTGTAGAAGTATTTGGAATTTCAATGCACCTCTTGAACAAATTTTTGCCTATTTATAGGTTATCATGAAATTCTTTTTTTGTGCTGCACATTAGTTAATGATATTGAAATACTTGAAGAGATTTCTTTTAAAAGGAGTCTCGGAAGTACATTCTAAATTTACTAAAAGATCTTTCTAGAATCTCACTAAATTCATTTATGTGGTCTGCGTCTCCTAGTTACATTCACGTGTGTGATGTATAGGTACAAGGTCAACACTGTGCCTACCTGTGGAATTTCATTTCGCCCTAGAATGTCATACACGTCCATTCAATAAAAATGTAATATGATCCTAAAATGCAAATTGAACGCATGGAAAGTGAAATGGAATTTTTGAAATCCCATTTTGATAATAATTCTCATTCTTCCAAAAGATTATGAAGCATTTGCCTCTGGTTTTGAGATTTTAGCTTAAACGCGTCCAAGTTAAGCTTTGTAGAGTATTATAGAGGTATTATGTTCTCATGTTGTCAATACGTAGTACCTATATAAAATATCTAATAAATAGTAGTGCAGTATATAACCGAATTAAATTGTGACTATAGAGAAGAATTACTTCTATATACGAATGGTTTTCAGATAAGCGGAAACGCTATGGTTGAGCTATGGTAGGTAACAATAAGGACATTAGTGCATACAAGTGACGATAAAGTAGATATAGATAACTATCTCTGTATGCGAGGAATAACATTGTGAAGACGATCAATCAAAATCAGAATAAAGAGAAACTGACGGCCTAACTTCTGATAGGAATGGCAAGATGGTAAGTAGTTCGTCTCTTATACACGACACTTTGCCACTAATTTGATATTGATTCTTCGTTATAACTTATAAGATTCCTGGTGGGATACATAATACTATTTATCAATGGTTACTAACGAACTATGTTAACTACATCCATTGTATTCGTATATAGACCGTTAGCCTCGTACATCAATCCACATATCTTCGTTAGGGATTCATAAACGCAATTATTTGCTACTTACTATATGTTATAGTTTGTCTTAAACTCCTCACTCAAGTATATTACTATGATTATATTTAACTAAATAATATTATATCCTATAAGTTACAATATCTACGAAACAAATATTCCAGTGAAGATAAAAGTATTACGCCGGATTTTGCATATGGAGCAACTTGAGTATCATTATTGTAATGTATGCATTCGGTTTCCGGGATTATCTGCGGAGTAATAGTGGACAATACGCTTTAGTTGTGGTGGTAGTATCTTTTGTAGATTGACAATTAGATTTACATATATGCCAGAACCGCCGGTCACTACCGCGGCCAAAGCATGCAGTACAATACTTAATGCCACACCTTCATATGATAGAAATCCAATAAATATACTCACATATTATATTCCTATTAGTAGCTATTGATTTGCTGATTAAGTTTAGCAAGGATGTATATAGGGGGCTTTCCGGGCTGAAGCCCCCCTCCCCCGAAATCCTCGAAAAAAGATTTTTTTCCCTTAAAATGGCCAGAAAATTTCGCGCGATATTTGTCATTTAGCCCCTACCGAAACCCGTTTCTCTATACGTGCCTGAAGTTTAGTATATTAAGTATATACTATAAATTATAAATAGTATGTTTATGGTGCTTGCTACTAGAGTGAAGAACTTTGTACAAAATTAACATTAATTTCACCAAAGCAATAAATAGAACATGAAAATAGATAATGAATGCCCTAATGTGTTTGTAGTCCTCGTTGTAAATAAATAATGAGCCAGAGGCGATTTGATATCTACTAATAAAGCAATTCATTGTCGGTTTCGGAAAACTAAATATTTCCATTAGCAAATTGTTAGTTCCTTTTATTCCATTGGTGACGAGGATTTCCCTGTTTTAATAGTCCGCACTATTATGACTGCTGTGCATCCGTTTATACTTAGCTCTAAGGAGACATGCTTTTCCAATTTAATAAAACCATTCAAAGCTCAAACCACGTCAACTCCAGAACCATAAGAATTAGTTAACCTTGCTAGGTCCCATTTTACTTCAACGAGTTTTACGCACTGAGATTATCAAGTAGTTTCTGGAAATAGCAGAACGGGTAAGTAGCTGGTAAGAAACGACCATAAATCTCTGGCGAATTAGTACAGCATTCTACCTGGTACTGGATTATTAGAAAGTAGATATGTTTATTTTTAGAATTTCCAATTTTGTACCTAGTCTTAGCTTTTAGGTATTTAAAAACACCAGATCATTCATGAATGACTATCTAAATTCATACAAAATCCATTTGGTTGGGCTTTCGGCACAGACCTACACAAGCCTTTCACTATGCCATGATAAAAATTATTATTTACCTGCGTATTATACTAAGCTTAAGTAAAAGTCAACTTTGAATATCAAGTGGTTGAAATGCCATAAACTACACTTTTAAACTGCGAACTTAGAGAATTGAGACACATAAAGGAAAGTATAATATTAGTTTAATCAGAAATGTAGTCAAAGGGTTTCACCATGTAAAGAGATGAGACGCCTAACAATTTCTACAATCTATTTTCTATTTTCAGCGTGAAAACATTTTGAATTTGGGTTTGAGTTTGAAAACGAATCTTATGTACCTGGTGCTTTCACCATGTCGGCTATGTATGCTAGGAATTGAAATTAAATTTTTTACCTAATGGCAGAATGAAGAAAAATGGGAGCCAGCAAAAGAGAAAAACTCCAACGACAATTGCGAGTGTTTTGGCAGCTTTTTTCTGTCGACGAAATTTAGCAATTTTTCCGAATCCAGGGTTGAGTTTCCGTTCTGGGGAAGATGATGGCGGTGAGGGCGTGAGAGAATTCGGCTGCTCGGCTGGTTTGGGACCGTTGAAAGCATTGTTCTGGTTTTGTTGTTGG
Source organism: Tomocerus maximus (assembly GCA_019776445.1). Taxonomy (NCBI): domain Eukaryota; kingdom Metazoa; phylum Arthropoda; class Collembola; order Entomobryomorpha; family Tomoceridae; genus Tomocerus; species Tomocerus maximus. Next base: position 8,493 of record JABASH010004360.1, on the reverse strand, counting down.
TGTTGGTGTTGGTGCTGGTGCTGGTGTTGGTGTTGGTGTGGTCGACATCGAGATTGTCTTTGATTTCTAGCCGCAAGACAAGTCCAGTTAGCATCTCCGTTATGTGCGTTTCGCTTAGAGCCCCCGCGATGAACTCGGAGAACAACTCCCGGGTCATTTTGATACTCTTCATTGTGGGATGACGACGAAGATATTTCCGGCGGTGCGAGCGGTGCCAAATTTTTCTGTGGAGTGATACAGTGAGCCGGGCACTCATTTTTCGGTGCCCTTACGATTGCCAAGCCAAGATCAGGAGTCGAATTTGCACGGCCGTTAGCCCCGCCGAGATGAATCCGCAGAGTCACGTCCTGCTTTGTGGTTTTGGTTCCACACTCCAGAAACTTCGTCTGTCTAATCGCTGCCTTGTAGATTTTCCAGTAGACAATCAGAATAATCAGCATGGGCAGGTAGAATGATCCTGTCACCGAAAACAGAACGTAGCCCAGTTGTTTGTTAATCGTGCAGTCGTATGGATTTTCACTCGGAGGCTCTTTCCACCCCAGAAGGGGCCCAATACTGATCGCTACTGAAGATGCCCAGATCAAAACGATCAGAATAGATGTTCGTCTTCCCACCATAATAGTTGAGTATGCCAAAGGTCGAGTCACCCCAATGTACCGGTCCAGAGATATGACGCACAAGGATAAAATACTCGAAGTGCAGCACAAAACATCCACAGAGGCCCAAATCGAACAAAACGTCTGGCCAAAGTACCATCTACGACAACAATTACAAATAAAAACATTTATTGTCACGAATGTTAAGTTACTCCATATTTAAAATTTTATTCTACATTTGTGTAAAAATTCTTAAATGTGGGATGGAGATTGAAGATTCTAGAGGATTTTCGATATCTTTATGCTTTGCAGATTGCAGAAAATTGTTTTCTCTTTTAACTTTTATTGTGTACGTTATGTTGACGCTATTTGGGGAATATTTTTTGTATTTTTACTATACCATATGTATTGCACTTTTAAACCTATTACTGTAATTAAAAGTTTCAAAGAAAAAACTATTGTAGGGTCTTCAACATAAAAGGCAGAGCAAAAGCCTACTACAGCAATATATTTGTACCTGCATATGTTATAGTACATGTATAGGATCAGTTTTAATATATACAATTATATATATGTTATATATTTAACATTTACTCATTTGACTTAACAACAAACCTTCTCATTTTAAAGTTAAACGCAATTAAGCTAATGATGTAAATTATATCAAGGAAGTTATTAGAGTTCATAAATTGCAATGTTTGGAATGGTTTGATGTTATTTAAGTGGTTTGAGGAAACGCGTGTAACTCTTGAATTTCCGGTAAGGCCTTTGGCATGTAAATCTTTGTGGGTAGCTATATGATGGGAAAATATAACGTTTCTAATTAGTAAAAGTGCCTAATCAGTAAAATCTTTTTCCTGATGGTTGAAAGCAATGGTGAAACTTTACTTTAATTGGCAATTGACGATAATTACTACTTAGTAATTTTGTAATTAATTCTCTAAATCAGTGATATTTGGTTCTGGCAGTTAGGTTCATAGTTTCCCTATAATTATTATGTTGAAGTCTAGTTACTTATAATATAGTTTCTCTAGCATACAGTATTTCTCAAATATACATATTGCATGAGACCCTAAAATTGAGTCTCATATCAGCTCATTTTCGACTTTTTTGGTTTGGTACTCTTCGTCAATAATATTTATCCGGAATCATTCATAGAAAATAACTCATAATTCATTCTTTTATCCATACTTTCTCCGCATTCCTCTTTGATGATCTAGAGAACGAGCATTAGAGATCTACATGCCACTTCAACCGCTGTACTCAGTCAAACAATAAAAAAATCTTTCCTCTGACTTTCTTTCTAGATTTGCTTTCTTTTCCCTTTTCATTTCAAAATAATTAGGTACTCTATTATGTGGGTTGGCAACCAATAAGAAAGGAAGCTTATCAATTTCATTCCTGTGTCAATAACGATTACAAATGTATTTCATTTATTTTGTATTCCGTCATAGTGCTCCTGTAAAAGAAATCTGGTGGCAGCCCACACGATGTATTCACGTTACACAATAGCATAAAATCTCTATTGTTATGTTGAGATACTGCATAGAATGATTCTACACTAAACTTAATACAGCGGTAAATTGTATTGATAATGGACCATGATCATATATAGAATAATGAAACGTCCTATTAAATGATTCCTTTAATTTGGTCAGCGCAAGATATTCTACTTTTGCTTATCATATGGAGACTAATAAAAGTACATGTATTATAAAGAGAAATTTGTCATTTTTTATTTGAAGAGCGGTTTTGTTAGAAAGATCAGCGTATGTACTTTCTTTATCAATAAAAGGAGCACTTAGATCATTCTTAATGTCCACTTTATTAAATATGATTAATAATATATCCTATATGGTCAATAATGTATATTGAAAATAAAAATAATAAGTCATTCTTGGAAGCCTACACTTTGTATACACAATTTTAGAGCCTCGTTGCTAGGAAAGCTAATAATATCAATTTCTATTATGCATGGACAAAGTGACCAATGGAATCTTCTCTTCCTACTCAAAATATATTGTTTCTATACCAATATGTTTCTATGTTGTTAACTTCGTAATGATAGCTAGTGACTAGTGACATATTTTCTGCTGTATATACAGATTTGCAATGAATAGAGCGAGAAACTGTCTATACAAAGCGACCTACTTATATAATGCCTATTTCTATGCTATTCTCGTGTATAATAGTTTGATGAGCAGAATACCTACATAATAAAAATGGATACAAATGCAAAATTTGTGCAACTAAAATATGTAGCATTTCTGGGACAACGTAGGTATAAGTAGTGATTAGTTTTGTCAACTTTGTGAGGGTATTCAAAACCAGCAGGTTGAATGACAAAAACCTACATACATACTACTGGCAGTCCAGATATCCAGTCGCATTGTGTCTGTGATTTATAGCTGGTCTTTTTCGCTTACTTTTGTGTAGACGAGACAAAATGAGTATGGATTATGCTCTGACTTTTAATCATTAACTCCATTTGGATTCTAGTATATTTCGACAGACTCATTCCTAGAAAAAGCAACGAGAGGGATCAACTTTATCATACACCCACCCACATAAGTATCTACTTTCCTTCACAGCCACAAGCTACATAATTCTGCTAATTTCTGCTCGATTTCTCATGCATGTCTTTTTGGCAACTACTGTAACAGAACAAATTTCATTCGACCAGTTATCTGTTATCCTTAAACTGTGTATTACTACATTGCGCCTCTAAACACCAAAACATGGTCACTGATAAGTAGATGATTCAGATCGTACTGGGTATTCTGGCAACGTGATACCCTGAGCAAAACTGCATTCATCTGATATTTTTTCTCAGTAAGGTTGACTTGACATCAGGTGAAATAGAGTTCCTTATTAGTTTTGCTGAAATGATTCGCTCAACCTTCAGTCGTTGAAGGTAGTCAAGAGGTTTATATAATCTGTTCGTTCAAAATAACTAGTGCATGCCAATTTTTGGAAAATCTACCTTACTGTATGCGCGACTGAACAAGTATTAATGTTACTTATCAAACAATTGACAAAATCCAACGCGTGAGAAATTTGATTTTGAAGCAAAGCTGAGCTATTGTTTGTAACTTGAGTCAGTTAGTCTGGCCTTGACATTGATATGCATAATGCTAACTTTTATATACCCATCTTAGCATTTCTTAGGAACAGTCGTTGAGCTATTCTGCCTCAGTCAGTAACATTACACTACTCCCAAAAAGTCAAAGGAAAGGTATTAGAGATTGTAAAATGTAGTGTGAACACAAGTAGCGGATTTAATTTAAATCATGTCATATATAATTCAGAGTAAGGTAATTATAAAAGATAATGCGCTTTCTTGGTAGGTAACGTGGATGTTCGAAAGTTATTTACAGTGGTAGTCTTTTAAAATACATAACAAAATTGTTTTATAGGATACATGAGTACTATTCCTACACGTGCAGTACATATGTAATGTTATGTAGTAGTGTATAAAAGTATAGTATTTAGTTTATAGATGTGCTACGTCTTTGATTTCAAGTGGTCTCATCGAAAACTAGTTGGAACAAGGGGAAAGTTTTTTTTTGCATTTTAGTCTGGTATTTTCTTTCATGGGCTAAGTACTACTTTCACTCTCAGACCTACATATCAAGTGTGAATTCAAGGTTTAAGATTCCCATTTCAGCTTTGGGAGACGAACAAACTTATAAATGCTACTGACTTTTCTCAAGGAAGCAAAAGCTATGCGTATAAGTAATAACATTACACCTTGTACGATCTATAGAGTATAAGAAATAAAGGTTCGATAGTAAAAAATCTAATTCAGTGCCATCCTTTTTCTACTGAAAATAAAAGTCAAAAGATTTCTGAATCAATAGGATATTTATAGTTAAGACTAAGTTTCCATCTAAATTATGGAAGTTGCATACAAAATCCTAATGCAGTAGGGCACTACACTTTTAATTGTTATCTATTTCATTACAGAGATTCGTGTAAAGTACGACACGAATTTTCTGAAATTGGAGACGAAATTTTGACACTTTAAAAAATTGTTTACTGAATTTTAAATAATGGATGCTAATGTGCCATCGGTAAGACAAAATTTGAAAGCAAGTGTAAATTTCACTTTTAATACGGCCCATGGGACAGTTCTCAGTCAACCCAGCATTACGTCCGTATGCGCTCTGCACCTTGAACGCAGATTATCAAAGAATTAATAAAGTGAATGCGTCATAAGAAGCCAACAGGTCACGGTCGCTCGTATATTATGCAAACTCCAACCGTTGAGGTCGACATAGCCAAAATTCAATTTCTACCAATCTACATAATTGAGAGTTAATGGTTGATTTTTGCTTAGAATTTAGTACGTACTTGTCACGAAATGACAAGCGTGGGAAAGATTAGGTATATATTTATCACGCAGGGTATTATTTTAGTATTAGTGTTATTATGGTATCAAAAGTGTGTATGCGCATTAAGGGATTGCTAATTGTAATATATTCCTATAATATATTTGTAATAAGAACTGAAGACAGTTTTAATTTCCTTAGGGATGAAATTAATTTGAATGCAAGAAATTGTGTCTAATGATAATTTGGTACGGATATCTAATGTATGTATGTAGGTCATTGCGCTGGAAGGTTAGAGGGAAAGTTATTACGAGTATAATTACTCCGCAGCTCGATGTAACCACATAATATTAGTATGCAATGAAAATGGAAAGCAGAGGAAGCTTAGGAAAGTTGATGCACTTAGCCACAGACTATGTATCTCAAGGTAAGGCTTGCTTAGCTGCAAGTGCTCTGGATTGAACTTGCGTGAATATTCATCTTCATCCCGTTAAGACATCCTTAGAAAATTTATTGTCTGACATATAAAAGTAAACGCTGTGGGCATGAAATGAAAGTTTGCCATTTTACCGAACTTTCATCTTACATATGAGCATTGTGTACCAAGTTGAAATAAATTGTCTTACTTTCCAGTAATTTCAAAAGCGGCTGAGAAAGGGAGGACCGTTGTTCCCAGAAGGAGATCCGCAACCGCAAGATTGACAATGAGGTAATGAGTAGAGCTCCTCAGATTAGGACTCAGAGCCACGGCCATCAAAACCAAAATATTCCCACTGATAGTAAGGAGAATAATCACTCCGAGAGCTAGTGACTTCAGCAGTGTCACCGTAAGTTTCAGCGGATCGTCGTTGCAGTCGGATAGCCATGAGTTCTCTATCGAACATGTCACGTTCTCCTGAAAACAGACAACAGTCTTCACATCTCTACGATTTCAAGTTTGTTATTGCATTCTCTATTAGTATCATGGTGTATAGAACTTTGTCATTATGCTCAGGTGCTCCCATGTCACAATAGAATTTTCATTATCATAAAGTACTGTTCACCACTCCGCGACAATAGACACACATTCTCATACTGTGCAACATAAAAGGCTTCCTAAGAAAATTGAAATGAATATACTATGTGCTAGGTAGTTACTCATTTATGTTTCCCAAGGTCTATAGCTCCCTGTGATTTATTCCATCAAAAAGAGGGGTTTGTCAATTTCACCGCAAGAAAGATGAGATTAATGTAATTTACCACAGATAGATAGCTATTCATGGCCTTGATTTTCTGAGAATACCACAAAAAATCTTTCAAAGTAGGAACAAAAAGTTTAAAACCCTGAAAACTTTCACCAACTTCATTATATCGACATTTATAAATTTCTATACGAAATATCTGTGTATTATCAAACACTTTTCCTCCTCCGCTTCTTCTGTTGCAAATCAACTTTAATTATATTTTTGTGTATTCATTGTAATTGGTCGCCTACAAAAGTTCCTAGCGTCCTATTAAATAGTTGCTGGGTACTTTAAAAAATTATTAAGAGGTTCACAACAATTATGTCTCATTTCTTCCTATGAGATTTTGGAGTCGGTAACACCACAAATTCCGGAAAATGCAATACAGCTACATGGAATATAAAACATACCACTTTTGCAATAAATTCTTGTTTACACTAATTTGGGTGTTTTGGGCTAGCAAAGAGTTCGTAACCAATAAAATTGCGAAATGGTGTTATTATGAAACAGCTAGGTTATGGTTGATGGTGAGCTTAGTAGCAAATGAATTTATGAGTTATGAAATATGACTTAATTAGATATTCGGTAGCCATCAGCAATACAATTAATAAAAACTCAAAACTCATCAGGTATTGAACAATTTACAGAACATAAAACCTTGTCAAGAAAGCAATATAAAACAACAGTCTATATACGTTCCTTGACAAATCCGAAAGTTGTGATTTTGTCATTGGCAAGTTGTTTCATAAGTCCATATATATTTTATCGAATTGGTTAATCTGATTCTCATAAGGATTCCGTGAAAGCAACGACTTGTTTCCAGTTTTAGCATATTTAAAGAAAGGATATACCGCCTACATAACAACGATAGGGTACCCTTCGTAAAGATGTATTAATATTGAATGCTCAGAAGACATTAAAGCAGTATATGATGATATGAATGTTTGTTTGTCTGGTTGAATGCAAAACTTGTAAATGTTTTCTTCTTTCCAAGATAATTTCAGCACTGATTGCAAAAGAAACTACAAACCTAATATTTCTAGGAATAACTAACTAACTGAACATACTTACCTTGTACAATACGTAAACATGTTACATAGCAAAGTAGATGTTATGTATCCTAGTTCTTATCCAAGCCATAAGAATACTATATTAAATATGTGCACTCTTGCAAACTAATTTTGATGGAGAATTGAACCTAGTAATTACACGGTTGAGTTTTTTGCTCGTCAAAGCCATGTTAAGTTTATGTAGGATCTACATCAAATACAAATTTACAAAGCGATTGGTGCAATAAAAGCATGCATGTAGTTATAGTTTCATTATTAGTGCGTACCTAGAACTACGTAGGTACTACAACATACTAGGTACCTACTACAAAAGTTAACCACATTCAGTGTTTGACTAGCCACCGGCTAGTGGCTAAAATGGTAGTGGCTAAAATGGTCTTTAGCCCGACTAAAATCATTTTTAACCAGAGGCTAAAATTAAAACCAGGCTAAATTTGAGAATAATTTAGCCACTAACCATTTTAGCCTGCTAAAATGGCCTACTGGCTGGCTAAAATTTCAAAACGCTGGCTAAAATGAAACACTGACTATATGCACTATTGTGCTAGACCATTATGGCAGGTGCCTATATATTTTAGTTCATAGATAGTTTGTCCTTCGCAAAATTACGATTCCAGCTCATAACACAGCCGAACATTTGATATTTAAGTATAAAGGTATGCATGTTCCTTGTAGCCACATAGTATGCACTACATTAAGATATAATTGCAGTGTCAATACAAAGAGTAAGTCAGTCAGTGGGCGACATAACTATGTACATGCCTACATTCCCAGTAAAATAATTTCATGTGCTTTCATGGTCGTTATTATTTGATACCATGCACCACTAGGTACTTTTTACATTCTTATTGGCAACGATCTTCGCCAACATTGGTACTGCACTAACAAATTTTCTTTCAGGGGGTTCTGGCAACTTTACCTATTGTTTGTATGTAATTTGTTCTAACTCAGTAAGTCCTGACAGTCCTGAGGCAGGAGGTTCGAAAGAGAGCATTCGAATTTATTTTGCTCCCTATTTTTCAAAAAATTTCAATTTAAAAAGTCTTTATAAGCAAAAGGTGCAAAAACAAACGTTCCACCAAGTCACCACTGTCCACTGGTGATCTTGACCGATGAGAATATAAAAATAAAACCAATCAATGAATCAGCTCTTCCTCAGTAATGCAAAAGGTACTAGGGTGGTATACGGAGAACTCATCAACAGCACTTTCGTAAACATGACATTGTTTTTTCATAAACTAAAATGGCATTATCGTAAACTTCCAATATCAGT
>JABASH010004359.1:0-14199 GCA_019776445.1 Tomocerus maximus | reverse complement strand
TCCTCCAAATTGCCCTTTCAATTCAACGGAGCCTGCAACGTACCCAGGCTGGACTGAGTTGAGAATCTTTCGCTCATTGGGTTTCCAGCAGAGACTAGGTGAGCTGAGCTGCAAAACTGCGTGAATGCATGAGCATGGACTCGTTTTACTCGGCAGTCTTTACACTTTTCCTGGTTTCATTTATGAAATTCAATTACAGTCGTCATTTCCAATTTCCTTCCTTTTACAGAAACTGAAAACTGCAATTTTAATACAGTCATGGCTAGACTATTTGCCCTTATTTTACTCGTCTACACTCCAATGTTTATTATACAAGAGGCCATCAAAATCCACGTAACCGGTTGCAGCTTTAGCGCATACTTATTTAATTACGTAACAGTCCTACAATGGATAAGGCATCTTGTCGTCGTCATCAATATAATTCCAGCATTTATGCAGCCAGAAAACATTCCTGTTTGGGAATATCATATTGGAGTGGTATAACCATTATTTTTTTAAATAATTTAATACCACTTTCTCATTACTTCACTGCAATTTTAAGAGCAAAGGGTAACCCTTTCTCACAATGGCCTCCATACGACCCAGCAGATCTTGTATTTAAAAGTATATTCTTATATTTATAACTAATCATCTCATGAATTTCAGATGATGTTTATTCTGGCATGGGGGATGCTGCTAAACGACTTGGCAAATATTCCAGCTTTTCATCTCAACCTGTCGATCCTTAAAGTTACCGTGATAAATTACGCCAAATTCCTTCTATCCATCGGCTTCCCCATCTTGGTGGCATTCGTCCCTGCTCTGTGTCGATATGTCGCTAAGGTTAGTTTTGCTTCAATATGTTTAAAATATTTTCTATTGGTATAATACATAAATAGATATTTAAAATTCGTATATGTATTTAATCATAAGTTATACAGCATACTATAGGAGAAAGCTGCTTTCTCTATTTTCTTTTCGTGCAACACATTTACACATTAATATTCAGTTTGATATACATTCATTTATGATTATTTGCAGGGCAATCAGTTCTTGTATCTACCGTTTGGAATAATTAAGAACTTCATCCTGATGACAGGGGAGGTAGATTACAAGGAGACGTTCTACAATGACGATGGCCCTGACCTTAATGCCTCTGCTATAGTTGGACAGTTTATCATAGTTATTGTAGTATTCGGATTCGGACTAGTATTGGCCAATGTACTTACATCTGTAGCAGTAAAAAATTTCCAGGTTTGTTATTCAGATAACTGTAATAAAATTTTGTACTACCATAGGTCAAAATAAATTTCCTAAAAATGTACCACGCTTATCTATTTGAGTATATAAGTAATTACATATGTCTGTAAATTCATCGTTGATTTAAACAGGATTTATTCAGAGATGCGGAATACAATGTGGCAGTGATGCAGCTAAAATCAATTCACATCTTTGATTCCTTCGTAGTGTGGCTAAGTGGATTTTCAAACACCTTACTGCTAAGCCAATTATTAACTAAATGGAACCATTTAGAATTTGACGGGTATTCTATTTTGACTAAGCTTTACTTTGTAGTTAATAATAATTTAATATGCGATGGATATTTGACTATACCTATACTTCTGAAGCTTTCTCCATTCATATGTATATAACTAATATATTATTATTGTTCTATAACAGACAAGTTTCCGTGACCAATTTTTTTTTCGTTTTTTCAGTGATACAAGAATTATCAAGAACATGAGAATTGGAGGATTATCGGAGGAATTGAAATATTCTATAAAAGATATTATTGCCACTCAAGAGACAAGGGGAGAAACATGTTCCTGTGGAAGAAAATATAATTAATTTCGGATTTCTAAACAGTTTGCCAATTCTTACGACCTGAGAACACAAATTGAGAACATAATATATGTGCTAAATATACTGCTTGCTGATTATACTTCTAACTTTTCATACTAACTCAATTAATAACTAACGAAAATACATTCTTAGTACCTATTATTTCGCCATTACGTAGTGTGTGTATTGTTTGTAATTGCTTGATATACATGTATGCACATAGATGCAATCTGTATTCTGTATCTGTATTACACTATCAGCAATAAACAAAAAAGTTTAATTTTTTGAAAAACTAATAGCAAACTTATTACAATATGAATAGCATGCCTTATACTTATTACATGTAATATGTGTATAGGTTGTGGTATGCTGATTTTTCTGATATATGCCTTGATTGTATGTGTGAAACTATTATTGCATGAAATCATGAAAATACATGTAACAAGTAACAACATGAAAGCCTAAAGTTACACTGGCTGACCATGATTGAAGTGCATGTAATAAGAAATTACCTAGAAGGAAGGAAAGTAAAAGTAATAATACAATTATTGTAGTAAACTATAGATATTTTATGGCCTATCATTAAGGATGGATTAAGGATAAAGGACAGGTCCCAGGGTCAACGTATAGAGATCTGAGAAAATTATAATCTAAAAGTAAAGGTTTCTATCTAGGGTGCATGAAACAGATTTTTTTTAAAGATAATATTTAGTTCATGAAATCATTTTTCAGAATGTTTAAGTACCTAGGGAATTTACACTGAGCTGCCAAATGGCGTTTGCTTTCCTACTTCCAATTTGCAGCGTTAAGAGATTAATTTTGGGCTTAACTTTGGGAACGTCCCGTGAAAGTAGAAAGGTACTAGAAAGGTACTTATATTTTTGCGATTAAAAACTGTTGATTGAAGATTTGCAAGAATCATTTTATGTTTATTAAATAGTGTTAATAAGTGGCAACCTTAACCAATACTGTTTCTTGTACCATTATACAACGTACATGTTCAAGTTTACAATATTATATTATTATAAATATTTACGTCTAACCAAAATTAACTCACCTGTGAAATCCTACACACTACGTTGACTACGTATATAAAATTACATATGGTAACAATCCTTTAAAAAATACTATGAAAGTCACACACTCTTTTCAGCGTTAATTATTCACCGTAATTTACATAGTAAGTAGATATTACTTATTGTTATGTAGTTAATATTTTTAGTTCGATTAACTAGCTAAATAAATTTTTTGATAGCTTTATTCACCTGAGACAAGCTAACTATTTTAGTATTGCCAACTAAACTATCAATGGTTGCACATTCCCATAAAAAAGTAGAGGTCACATTTTAATATGAAAAGGAAAAATGGATATAGATTTTTTCAATTTTTATCTTTCAATCTTCAAATTGCAACTTTTAAGGGGTCTCGTGAGTCGTGACTCGTGTAGCAAAGAAAAATATCTAATTTAAATCTTTTAATGGTAAATTATTCTACAGCCTAAGTAGCAAACCAGTATAAGGAATCATATCAAGTCCCCCATGTGAACAGTTTAGTAGTACTAAAAACTCTGGCAGTGCTTTGTTCATCAAGAGAGACGCACCAGTGTAGGACACGTGTATGTATCCATGTATACGTGAGTTCAGTCGAAGAGAAAAAGCTGCTTTATTGAATTTGTTTCGTATTATAGAGGCATAAAATGGAGCGAGTCTTTATTTTATTTCAAGCATAGCGGTTTTCCAGTTGCTAGTATGATCTTTATCAGATTGCCATCAACGCGACCAAATTATCAAGAACAACAGGCATTTCAGATTCAGCAAGTATCGACTGCATTGAAGAGATAGGTCACTGTAACCAAGAACAGGCAACAGCACGGCACCTTAATGAATATAAGTAATTGTCATATAAATTTATCAGAAAAAGGAGATCATTAATATTTCTAGCCCATTTCTAACAAGCTCGATGACTTAAGGGTGTCTTGCTATGTTTGCCTGCGAAGGGAACAGATCACAGGGTTAACTAACTAACTGATCTGAAACAATTTCCAAAAGTAGAGGTTTCTATTTAAGGGTATATGAATGGCAGATTTTTGTAAAGATGATTTTAAGTGCACGAAATCATATAAAAGACTTGAGTAAGAAATTTACGTTGAGCTGCCAAAATTGGTGTTTTTTCCTGTTTCCAATTTTAAATTGAAAAAAAAACGCTTTGATATGCCCTAGTACTTTCTAAGGGCTTTCGAACAAGCTGCTCCAATGCTGCTCCGTACATCTATACGTTTATCTAAAATGCTTATCTCCGCACAGGGAGGTTTCCCTACTCAAACACAATGATTTTTATTTCCTTATCTATATTTTAACCTATCCTTACAATTGATAGTGTACGTTTGGATCAGGGTTCATAACATCATCAGCGTAATGGTAGGGTTTATTCATACCTAACGCTCCGCGGGATTATATAGTGTCGCATCCGTTTCAGAGATTGACTAACTTTGGGAACGGCGGAATAGCCCGTTAAATGTGAAAGCACATTCTCGAGGACATAAGTCGACCTTATAAACAATGAATTGCTGAAAAAATTTCCTTATTGCAAAACTTATTAAACTTTACCGGTGTGGTGGGTTGAAAATATGTCAGATTATATGGATATCCGTTTCAATTTTCCGCTGGTCATCATTATAAAATTGTGATGATGCGCCACTGAAGAGATTTGTTAGTGTCAAGATTTCTTGGGTTTTTACTAAGTGAAATCGGCTTTCCGGGCCTAAAAATTATTTGTCGAATTAACAATTGGGCTATGATAATGTTTATTTAGTGTAATATATTTGTTTAGTATGTCTAATGTTTTATTAAAATTAAATATAATTTCAGAAATAAAGTAGTATTTAATTAGGGTAGACAATTACCCTTTGTTTTTTAAATAGCGATCTTCAGATTTAATCAGCCAAATACCAGGAATGCGCTCTATTATATCCCACATTTGACTGGGACCAGTAGAAGGATCCTAAAATGGTCAATAAGTATTAAACAATTAAACATGGGTACTGTTACATGTACAAATTATATTATTTATTCTACTACTAGCTCAATAATAACAGTAAATCAATAATTTTATTACTAAACGAATAGATGATAAACTTAAAATTATTCAACGCACTTTTTAATTAAAAAGTATATAGAGAAAATCTTTGGAGAAAGTTATTTTCTCTTATTATAAACATTATAATACCCAACTTTCACCATTGAGAAATTCTGAACGTAACATGGATTAAAATATTATACAGTGATTTAAAAAGTCATGAAAAATTCGCTTTACATCGGTCAGTATATAATGTTCATTTAAAGTAATACCGTGGTTGAAACCAGATGAGCACGACTATCTTGAGGATTAAAGCCCAAGAATTTTGTCCCCTCAACGGCATCCCCAGTGGGATTTGACTCATCATATTCATAAACGTACAGTTTATATTTATTGCTGTTATCTGTACATTTGCAAGTTCAAATTATATTTAGAATGATGATTAGAATGATTACAAGTGACCCAGAGAATATAATATGTATATTATAAAAGGGCATACCTCCTGGAATGGGATCTTTTACAAAGTGTTGGATGATTCCCCTCTCACCCCTTGTCTTTTTCTTCTTCATCACAATAGTACCATTGCTTTCTACGTAAGTAATCTGAAAAGAAAAAACAGAATAGTTTAGTGTATGAATCAATACAGAATCAGTGGGAAGCATTTGTATTTAGTTTCAAAAAATAATATCCCATAACATTTATTAGGTAAAAGCTTGTCTTTGATTATATTTATTATTATGACCTCATTTCCATCCTTTCTGGATTGTATATAACAAACCACTCGAGACCTTCCCGTGCTCGTGGCCATATTGTCAGGGTCATAATAATGTTATGACTAACAAGTAGTTACTGCGATATAGCATTTTTTTCTTAAATGAAGACGAATTTATTATTCCTTTGTCCCTTCTCCAATATCTAAGTAACTATTTTTGGCAGGAATTGAAGGCTAAAGATATTCAAAGTAGAAGTCCACAAACCCTTTGCTAACAGCATTACTGATAGCAGCAAGGCTTTCAACTACTTTAGAATATGCACTGGCATATACCTCGATGTATCACTGCTTACTTTATGTCATGGTCAGTCATTTAGGCCAAGTGAAAGTGACCTGTGTTGCAACAAGACTAACATTGACATTTATTAAAAGATTTCACACCAAATCAAAAGTTTCATATTATCCCTCCTTTTTTTGTATGTTCAGGGAACAGGAAAAAGTCAGCGTTAAGGCAGCCTACCAGTATTACAAAGTTGGATAGCAGCAGAATAACTGCTTGTATTTTAAAGTGGATTCATCAATGAACTGATAATGATTCATCAATGAACTAATAAATAAAATAAGGTTTGAGCAATTTTATACAGAATTCTCGGTTGATATGATAAAGAGACAAATATTTTGAAATGCTTTTTGCTTGAGATTCTGCTATAACTTCCTAAGTGAGACCTCCTTAAACGAAAGACGACCGAGTTTCCCTCGGCTCTTATTTATTTTCAAAACTTTCCTATTTTCTAGCGGTAATCATTGCTTTCACTAGCCACATTTTCTTATAACTTCCCAGCAAATGTATCTGGTGCTATATAGTCATTGTTCATTTTCTTGATGCTTTTCATGTACAGCTGCGTGAATAGTTTTATGCACGATTACGCAAGCTTATACTACTAGGATTTTCACTCTCCCTTTTGTTTAAAACTGTTTACTCATAGCCATACATTAGACTTTCCAAACTTGCTACTGTACTGTACTACATATCTTGCCACCATTTTCTTGTAGCTTGTTATTTTCTTTGCAGGAAGTTGGAAAACCAGTGAACTATATCGACCGTGTAACTTGGAAATACTTGAAGAATTCGGAAGAACTTGGAGAAACTGGAAGAACTTTGAAGAAACATGCTCCATACTTGTATTTAAGGAACACTCTGCAAATGCTTTTGTATGAAAAAGCTTTGTGAAAAGCATCTGACATGAATTTGGAATAGTTCAAAGAATCTTCGATGATTTATAATGCCATCGCCCTCCCCCCACCAGATGAAGCAAAGATAAATACTTTCATTGGAAAATTATAGCGAACAAATGCCTAACCTATTCTAATGTATATAATTTGATATACTTTACCCATTTCTGCGGTTGATTTCTTTAGCACCAAAAAAGGTAAATAAATGTCTCGAGGTTTTATTTGCTACATAATTTATCTGTCTTACCATTTTATTTTATATATTTTTATTGTTTTATATAATAATTGTATGGCAGAATCATTTAATAAAGAGTTTCTTTCTATAAGGCTAAGGCTACCTAAATAAATACATGAGATTCGTGAAACAGAACAAAATTTGATATGATTATGATTAGGATCATTTTGGGACATTTTGATATCATATGACCCCGCAACGTTGGCTGCTGAACTTAGATAACGAAATCCTTCCGAAGATGATGTTCTGTGGCGACAATTGAAAATGATAACTTTCCCTACCACCGCTTTCTCTTTTGCAACTGTTGCAGTATCACAGATAATTTCCCCCTATAACTAAGTATAACTAAAATGAAATTGGCTCCTGAACGAAGAAAAAGTATTTCAATGACTTTACAAGACATCGTAGGGATGACCCGAATAACATCGAATGAAGTATAGGTACTCAAAAACTTACTTTGTCGTATGGAAATCGCATAGGGCTCACCGCCTGTAAAGGAGTTAAGGACACTCTGGTTCGTGCCAAACCACTAAAAGGAATTTTAAAAAGGCAAGAAATAAATAATGTTACTATCACTGTGTGAAAGTTACAATACAGATAAATAATAGAGTATGTATAAATACAATTATATCTGTAATTACCTCCCCACTTTCTCCCAATAAGAAATTCATACAGTACAGCATTATGGACCTAAGAACAACATTGAAAGTTATTTCAAGATTGTTTATGTAGAATTGCATTAAGTCTTGCAATTACATATCTATATCTAATTACATATCTGTCTTGCAATTACATACCATGTATATATGAAACCAAGTAAGTTTTGTAACTATTATATTGTATTTAAGTAGAGAGTATTGAGCATGTAATAATAAGCTGTACCATATAATAAATCCTTATGCATACCTGCTTGGAATACGATTTGAATGGACGAAATATTTATTACATAATACATTCGAATTTATTGGAATCTGCGTCCATTTATGGGAAAACCCGCCTTCAGCACCAAACATGATAACATCAATAGTGATCCAAGATGAGATAATCGTTTCAAGGCTTCCACCTATAATCAAATAAATAATAATAAGTAAATGCATCCATCAGTAGGTATGCTATAATAATATTATTCTTAGATCTGTAGTGGATACCTATAATTTCCGCACAATAATGTAAATCACATATATAGCAGGAAGTACATACCTATATACTAACAGCCACCACTGCAATGTTCAGTTGTATTTACTTTATACATCGTTAAAAATTAAAAATTGTAATATATCACAGGACTGATCAGTTCTATTCATTTAAACTGCATGCTGTTTTCACATCCGCATGTAATGAAACGTTCCGGGCGTTCTTTCAGAGTCAGCCGAAATATACATAACAGGTTATACCCGGATTCCTTGGCTGACTTACTATATGCCGAGTTATGCACTATTTATAATTATGCTCATGCAAAATGCAATAATGCTAATAAATAGGCTCGGTTTATTGTAGTAAAAAAAGCTAGGCAGATCTATTCTCAGAAAGAATTCTAGATCACTTCCAGCTCAGGCGTTGGTTCCAACTCGGAGTTGCTCTCACAACTCCGCTAGGAGTTGTGTCTAGCTTTTGCTACAATAAACAATGAGCCCATTTATCAGCATTATTGCATGAGCATAATTATAAATAGTGCATAACTCGGCATATATTTATAGTAACTCAGCCAAGCTCTCCTCATGTAAACCAGTCCAGTCTTTTAATGACAAATTTTTCTTACGTATCAGTGAGTATAGAGGTACAGCCTTTTGTGCGAAATGGTCCATAAACTGACGATAGCTATGCCAAGAAAACTTTGTAATTGTCGCACAATTCTTAGTCTTGAGAAATTGGCAATAGCATTAATATCATCTGATCTGACTAGTATACTTATTTTTCCAGGTGTTATGTGAAATCCCTAATAAATCCAATCTGACACTTTCCAGGATTTATAGTTAATCCTTCCTCAGCTAATTTTTGTAATAATACATGATAATGAGATTACTGTTTCAGCACGTGCTGAGGTTAGAATGAGTTTTCTGCATAAGTGTTTAAAGTGGTGTATTAAATGCGAATATTATAGTGCTACTAATATCTACCTATACTTACATGTAATAAATGAGCGTAATGTTATTTTTGTTGAGTTGCATAAATATAAATCTGCACTTGTCGAGTTTTTGGAAACACACTTTGTATTATTAGATTATTTGTAGTATTCACATTTATGTCATTAAACAAGCAAGTACTCGACTCGTGGGAATGTTAATGCTGTCTAAATGAGTGGATGAGAACTGAGAAGAGAACTGATGGTATGATATTATCTACACGGACAGAACTGTAATTTAATTAGAAGAAACATGGTACGTGGTACTCCATGCTCATGCTAACAAAGTGCATGTGGCCATGTGGCAAATATGATACAAATATGCTTCTCATAAAGTCATAAAAAGTAATATTATCCTACATACACAACAATATGCGAGAAAACACTGAGACGTAACTTGAATGAAGAATAAAAACATGCCATTCCGTATAATAAATAAATAAAGATGCAGATGCAAGTTTCATACTAATAAATTTTAGAATAAGAAAATATATCTTGTATGTACTGACGGAGTCAGCAAATATATAACGTAGGTATAAGATGTATTCAAGCACTATTCAATTTATCATGTAGATTTGGGTTAAAATTGTATATACCTACATTCTACATCCGTTACAGTATGATTATAGCCTTCCGTGACGAGTGTCCACTAAGAGAAGCTGTTTGAGAAGATTGTTTTTTCGATTCATACATCACACATATACTTATTCTATACGTCTGGGTTATCCTAAATATACTGATACTATTGTTATTATGGCCAAAAAAGGTGTCTCGGATATAGTGTGTATAAGGTTATCGAGGGGAACAATAAAATGAGTTTCTCTTTCTCTTAGTAACTTATTTTTTCCCTATCACCCTCAGAGATATAACTATTTAGAGAACACTTGCCAATTACTTTTTGCTCAATATACCTATACAGGGTCTACAGAACTTGTAGTTAATCCCCTAATTGATAGATAGTTATAGGTATACACAATATACCTATATAAGAAAGTCGAATTACACAACACAAAAGTGAAAGTTGACTTGATAGTTAGAGACCTACGATAATGTCAATAAAGTGCATTTTGCACTCATAGCACACAAACATACTTTGTAATAACTGCATTTGGTACTTGCAATATTACTGTGCAGTGCAGGGTCAAAGTGTTTAATTCACAAAAGTCTTACTCTGGCCTTCTTCCAACATGAAATGTAATTAGTTATTAGAGTAGTGCGTGGAGAATACTTATATGCATAGTTCAAATTATCTTATGTTTATAAATATGTGTGTAAGACGAAATGCGGAGTGCAGTGCAGTGGCAGCCAGATATGCCTTCAAGCAATTCTCTGTCTTCCTGATCTGATTTAAGTGTAAACTTGGTAAAGAAGTGTTATCTTTCAGTTTAAGAAATAAGTGATAATTTACTTAATCGTGTGGAAAACTGTTAGCAAACAATATACAAATACAATAAGCTATTAAAATAACGTAACACCAATTTTGCAAGAAATTTTGCAACAAAAGTAGACAATTTAATTCTACTTACCATCCTTGAACCAAAATCTTGAGTCTGAGATGAAAAACTGGTGAAAAGGGTGAAAATTGAAGGTGAAACATTTTTAAGTAATTGTTTTACAATAAATGTGTTTGTTTCTGTTATTGTCAGCGTGTGCACCACCAGGAAGGGTTGATAGTAATGTACATTAGTAACAGCGATTTATCAAGCTGTATATTGACCCCGTAGTCGCCATTTTGCTACGTGCCTGTACTGCGGTTGCGGTTTTGGTGAAAGAGTTCTAGGCGTGTTTAATAGCCATCACAACATGTCTTGTGGCGAATTCATCACTGCTATATACATATACAGACAGATACAATGATACAGATACAAACTGAATAGATAAACATATAAACCAAAACCATTTACTTAGTGACACACTTGTTGTTAACTTGCTTATTATATGATCTATAGACTATTAATTTCCTCCATAACCGCAGATAAAAGTGATTATATACTTAAGATTTGTATAGTTATCTTTTGCGACACAAAATACTCTGTGACTGTGACTAATGACTGCTGGACAATATCAGAAATCACCACTCCCCTTAGTTCTGTATACTTCATTACGTCACTTACAGTTTTAGATGCAAGTGTAAACGAAAGAGTTCACTATTTGTTTTTCTTTTCATTTTAAGCTCTCAAAGCTAAAAGTAGTAAACAGAAATAGCTGCTTGGATATGAGTTTAGTGGAATGTCAACTGGAAGTGCATAAAATATTCAATTTCTGTGCAGTGTTTTAGATTTTTTCACATTTGCAGTGTTTTAGACGAACTAATTGTATAATAATTACAATAGTTACTAGTACCTACAAAAGTATATAAGTATATCAACGTGAGGAATTCTTGTGCTAATTAATGTTCTCAATATTCTTCATAATGAATAAGTATCTTTTAAGATGTTAATACAGTCCATTTCAATTTATATGCGACACTCTTTACAAGCACTCCTTGCAATAGTTAACATTGCAATAGTAGAATATTCATTAAGGATTATTTCGTTTTACTGGTCAAAGACTGATTCAATATTTGTTCTTTTGCTATAGGGGTTATGCCAGAGGAACAAATTCCACTGCTGAAAACAATGGGCGATAAAAGACGACAACACGTTGGTATGGGTAATGGCTATGATAAGCCGGATGATAAGGAAATACTAGAGGCTGCATTCAGAAGTAATATAGAAGACTTAAAACGTCTCATTGAGAAGAAGCAGGAAAGGACTTGGAGGGTCTATGAACCATCTAAGGACACTTTTCTTCACAGGATTGCATATGGGGGTAAGTTGACAAATTACTTCACAACTCAGAATGCATTGAATATTGATTTTTATTTTATTATCAGTTAAAACTATCGAAAATTGTTTTGATAGTCAAAATTAAAATTATAATACCTGTAATAGTATTGTGTACCTACATACTATTTAAAAGTAAATTCTGGGAATTAAAGCACAGAAAGTATTTGTGGAAATGATTTGTGCAAACTAAAAATATACGCGTATACGAATACAAACGTATTTAATTACCAAAAGCTAGTAAATGTCTATTACCAACAGCTTATTCGAACTGTTTGGAGGCAACTAAATTCGTTCTTGATAAATGGAGCGATTTTGATATAAATTTACAAAACAAGCAACGATGGACAGCTTTGCATTATGCTTGTGCAAATCAGCAATCTGAACTTGTTGATCTACTAATTGAACGTGGAGCAGATGCAACTATAGCGAATGAAAATGGTGAAAATCCGTTTCAACTCATCGTCAAATGTAAGGAAGTTTTATGGTTGTGCATGTTATAATCCTCAGATGTCTTTCTGATAAAATAGTTTCTTTTTCTGCTAACTTATGATAGGTTACACTTCAGAAGCCATCAAGATTGCCAAAAGCCTTCTTTCAAGTAACAGTCAGTTATTAGACACATCTAAATCAGGAAAGAATACTATTGAAACTATACTGAAGCATTCAGCTGTAGACATGTTAGCATTCCTTTGGGATGAATACAATGAAGCAATCAGACCGACATTAGTAGACGGCCCTTCACTATGGTTGGCTGTACAAAAAGGTACAGTTTTTAATTACAATGTTCAATTTCACCGGATATGTGTTATATTTATTAACATACATTTGAGAACCTATAGAACATACTTTGATTTTCACTTTGTCTTATAAATTAGGCGATGGCCCAGACACAGTCAAATGTGTTAAATTTTTGTTGGATATTCTTCCTGCAATCACTGTAAATAAGAAGGATGAAAATGGAAACACAGCCCTCCATATGGCAGCAATGCATTGTCACAAAGATATTTTTGAAGCCTTAGTTTCTAATCCGAAAACTAAAGTTTCTCTGGGGAACAATAAAGGAGAAACGTGTCTGCATTTACTGGCTCATGCTGGTGAGATTTTATTCACATGGAATTCGCTAACCAGCGGATTAATTGACCTTTGACAAAGCTAATATCATAACACCTTTTCTGAGGATAGCTTCACGAATAACAAGATGCAATCTTATCTAATAGGCCTATGTACAACTATTTACATATTTTAGGAAAACATTCAAATCCGCTTCCTTGTGTGAAGATTCTCTTCAAAGAGTCGCATGAACTACGAAACAACGAATTCCAAAGAAGACATCTAATTTTATTTGAGAATCCCAAATATGAATTAGAATCTCCACTTTGGATAGCAGTAAAAAACAGAACTACAAAGGTTGCCCAATTGCTAATTAACGTCCATGGAGAAATCATGCCTATGTAAGTGTACACACTTTACAGTCATACTATAGGTAGTTATAAAATGTTAGTAATGCTTTTACCAATACATGGCAATACTTACTCATATATTTGTTCTTGATCTACCTTCCCAATTAATACTTCTAGGAATCAAATAGTATTTGTTCACTTCAAATAATCTACAAGCTAACCATTTACAAAAATTGTGATATATTGATATCAATTTATAGAAGCCAAGAAGCGGATTTGCTAGCAGAAATCTATGAAAAAACTCCAGAAGCAATAGTACCTTTGTTGAATAAGTGCATTTCTTTCAATTCGTCCAGTTCTGAAGATGATTTGGAAACGGTCACAATTAATTTTGGGTTGGTGGAACATTATTTATTTGCATAACGTATGTAAACAAGAATTGTACACAAGATTGTTCCTTATGCATGAGAATATTGTTTATACTGAAACACTATGCTATCACAAAAGAGAAAGCAACTTTCCCTGACGTACTTGAGATTTAAGCACAGTGTGAAATTGCATAATGTACAGATAGTTTATAATTTATCTGATATTTTCTTTGCAGACCAATCACAGGTTTAGATTTCCAGGATATTAGGAATGAATCAAAACTCATCCATGGGATATTAAAATCTCCAGTAAAGCAACAGACAACAATTCTTTCTCATCCTGTGGTCAACCTTTTCCTTATTGAAAAATGGAAAAAATTGCAGCCTTTAACCTATTTATACATC
>JABASH010004358.1:0-14200 GCA_019776445.1 Tomocerus maximus | reverse complement strand
GAGGCGGATTTATTATTTGCGAGTTCTGGCCGCCTCCCCTCACTTCCACCGCGCCTCATTGTCGGCCATCAACTCTGTTTGTACCAGAATTCTGGTACAAATCAGGGTGCAAAATCTAAAGGGAACGATTCCCTTCCCGACCGTATTCCATAGCTGCTTGCTGCTATGGGTTACACGGTATGCGTCCCGACAAGTAAACTCTGCGAGGAAGATTGAAGATGCGATGATTAGATGACTGTTTCACTAATTAATTCCAATTCCAGTACTTACTTGTCATGGTTATTTCTTATTATCAAGTGTACTGTCATAAATTCTGTAACACAAAAATAAGCGCAAGTATTTAATAACTTTTAATTTATTTTTACTCACTATCTTTGGGTGATTGGGTACATGGTAGTCAAGGCTGTACACCATTCCCTCACTTTGAACGAACGGTCATCCTCACACAGTAATAAAAAAGTAATGACAATAAATTAGAATCACTTTATTTTTACTGCAGTATCCACTTTAAGTTTTCCCAGAGAAGTAGGCATCTGAATAGCTCCTATAACCTTTGTTACAATGCCGGTGGCTACAGTCACATTGTTTTCACGTACTGTAAACTGTTGTCCCATGTTCATTATCATTTTTTTCAACAAAAACATTTGAACGGTAGCATGTTCACCTGGCATGATCATCTCTTCTGGAGGATTCAGGTCAATACGACATGCCACTGACCAAGTTCGACTAAATAATTGTTGGCAATAGTTCGACGTGATAGGTTTTGATCGACCTCCTTCCTTTCTGGATAAAAAGTAAATTTTTGCTTCGAAGTGATTACAGAGTGTAGTACTACCGTGTTCAGTCAACATCATTCCCCTCTGAATGTTCTGAATTTTAACACCCCTTAGAAGCACTCCGATATTATCCCCAGCTTGGGCCATTGCAACAGATTTTTTAAAAACTTGAATATCACCCACGGTCGTTTTAAGTTTTGTGTCGAATCCCATTAGTTCGCATTCAGAATTTTTCTTTATTGTCCCGCGTGTGAGGGTTCCAACAACGACAGATCCTCTTCCGGGGACAGTCATTGAGTTGTCGATTGGCAGAAGAAATGGTGATTTGAAATCGCGCGAAGGTAAAGGAACATAATCGTCGAGTGCGTTAATTAATTTGATAATACTAGGTTCTCCATATTCGCTCTGATCTCCATTAAGGGCTAAAAGTGCAGATCCGTTAACGATTGGTGCTTCATTTCCATCAAATCCTAAATCATACAGCAGTTCACGCACTTCCAGTTCCACCAACTCCAATACTTCACTATCCACTATATCTGCTTTGTTGACAAATACTACAACTTTCTCAACACCAACTTGTTTTGCTAGCAGAAGATGTTCTACTGTCTGTGGCATTTGTCCGTCGTTTGCTCCGACGACCAGGATGGCTCCATCCATTTGAGACGCTCCACTTATCATATTTTTGATATAATCGGCATGACCCGGGCAGTCGGTATGAGCATAATGTCGTTTTTCAGATTCGTACTGAATGTGAGCTATGTTTATGGTGATTCCTCTAGCTTTCTCTTCTGGGGCTTTATCAATTTCTTCGTAACTGGTATATTTTGAAAGATTCTTCTTCGACATCACTTTTGTTATTGCTGCTGTCAACGTCGTTTTCCCGTGGTCTACATGGCCAATCGTTCCAACATTTACGTGAGGCTTTCCCACTTCTCCCTGGCTTTTCGATGAAGAAGCAACTATGGAAGTCTTAGAATAGCCCCTGAGCAGCAAATTTTCATGAATCTAATTCAACATATACATAAACATCATTTAAATCTCAGAAGCCAACTAAACGTTAGAATCAATAAAATGCCTTTTTAGGGTGTGCTTTAAATTGTTTTTGAAAATTATTAGCATAAAGAGTCCTGTCAGTTGGCTATAAATACTATTTATGTCTTCTTTGAGTATGACCATTATGTGTATTCGAATTTCGAAGTCTAATATTCAATCTAAAATCTAAATATCATTGTCTCTGTTGATTTGTATTAAAGTAATTAATTTAGTTTATTACAGTGTTTGTGCTGAATAAATATTAAAATAGTATATACTTACGCCTAGCTTCTCCCCTACAATAATTGGTAAGCTTCTCCAATTTGTGATGACATGAAGGAGAGATCGGTGAATATTGTGCCCTATACCAGACATACTTAAATGTCAATATTCAATCAATATAGTCGATAATTTGATCTATATACACAATGTAAGCTCATTAGACAGTTTCTGTCAGATGTCAAGGAAGACAAAAGGTCAGCCAACACACCTAGCTCTGGAATAATAAATAAAATTAAAACAATTATTTCATTCAAATTCAAAAGTACATTTGATTGGGTTATATCATTGTCTTAAGATTTACTCCCACCCAGCCATAAAAAACCTCTTCAAAAATACAAAATGTTATTCCAATTGCAAACTATAATATTTACTATCTACTAATATTTTCAATTGACAAAATTTAATTTAGGTAAGTCAGGAAATGAAAATAATTTACAATTTTTACGTACAAATTCCAATTCTTCAAAGATAGCAGAGCTGAGTTGAAGAGCTACATCAAAATTAGTTTCCCGGCTGTAGTAGTTTTCCTTTACTTAACTGGGGTTAGCTGACACTTTTCACTGTTTGCATCCTTTTGAGCTTTGTCTCAACCTCTCCAATGCCAATAAGTGCGAATGATTGGGAAGTGTCCGCCGGATAATCCGGAAGCGGACAGCGGAACAAAGTAATGGGACATAAAAAATTCTTCCTCAAACCACGCCATGCATGCCCACAAATCACTACATAATTTTTATTGTTTTCGTTGACTGTACAAAGATGTATTAATTATGGCATCATATACAATATGTATATATATATATTTGTATCATGTAATCTGATTTTAGGAAATGTTTTCCAAAGTGGGATGTAAATCTGTAAATTCACCAAATGCAAAATATACTACTTCTTCAAAAACATACATTTTATTATGCAGTACGTAGAATGCAGACAAACGACATTGTTGTGGAGGCTCAAAATTACGTATCAATGTTTGTGATGAGACGAGAGTGATAACCATTAACCATGCAAGTATGGATTATGTAACTACTCATTTTTAAGTAAAAAATGGTGACGACGAGTTGTGTCTTGCAAACTCACATCATGTACCAATTACTCAAGTATTGCTGCCATTGCAAGGCTGGTAAAGGCAAAGTGAGTCCCATGAAATAATACACTCTGCGGTACGACGTACGACGGAAACGTTAACTTACTACACTGATACGCCATAGCATATGCATATACGGAACGTGGTATGCTAAGCTTAAAGTACCTTTACCTAATGCTACAAAGACGTTTTACCCTACATACTACAATCATACAGTCACTGCTTTAAATCAGGGAATTAAAGGCTGCATTAAATTATGGAAAGGAAAGCAATTTCATTTTTATTTTGTACTTCGAGTAGTGATGAGGAAAAGAGTCTCACTGTGAATTCTGTATTTCTTAAAACAAGTTTTAAAATTACTCCAGCATGGGCAAAAGTTTATTAGCGTACTCTCCGATTTCTTCTACCACTGTCTTTGACTATCTTGTAACTAGTCTTTTCTTCCTGGGGATAGTGTTTTTGTATTACTATAATTTTGCAGTAAAGGTAATAATAATAATTAAAGTAAAACTTAGTCCATTCGGTTCTTTATAAATTGTAGATGTGGATTTCATGTAATTGAAATTGACTATAACAGAAACCGAAAATTTACTCCCGGAATGAGAAACTCAAAAGATTTTTGCAAGTTCATGTTCCCATTTTGGATCGCAAATTTTGGCCCTCCTTTTGCTATTTCGAGGGAAGGCTACAGACAATTTTTGGTCTTACAAGAAGGTTTCCAAAGAACGAGCGCTTGAACTATCAACAGGAAATAGTTACTATGAAAGATGGTCAACAAGTCGGCCTTGATTTCCTTCATCCTCCTGTTGAAAAAGGAGCTGGAGAAGAAATAGGAGAAGATGACAACAGAACCCATAAGTAAGTGTTGGTTCGTCACTCATTATCTTTACTTATGACGTTATGATACCTATCTGTAGTGACCTTACATTTACATGATACGTAATATTTTGTGTCCCATATGTTCGACTAAGAGCAAGGAAGACCGCAGGCTTGGGAAACAGTGTATCAATCATAAGCTGGGAAACCCCATTCCTTTATACGTAACTCTGATCTGATTATTTATGTAATCAAATATCAGATCAATTAGCTAAATATTATTTCCCGTCTAACCTCTATGGCCGGGCCTTGAGAATTAATTACTCTCAAGTACGTAGAGGGACGTTTTCTCAAAATTTTATTCAGAAACGAAGTTCCGAGTTAGAAGGGAGAATTTATGTAACTTATAATGTGAAATGAAGCCATGCAAATGCAAAATAGTAGAACATATTTTATCTTGCGGCATGATGGATTTTTTAAAGCTATTATGCAAAATTACAATTTACAAGTACCTATATGTACGGATAAATGTTAACTTCACAAGTTTTACCACAATAAAGACGTCTCAACGTCTCAACCTCAACGCAAACCAATGTATGGAGTAATAACCGTAGTATGTGTATGTACGCTAACTCCTGCTGCACTTTTTTGCGAATATTGTTGCACCACATATAACACATAAGTATGTTATAAAAGTGTTTTGACAAGCTGATGATAATCTGTCTTAAGTCTAAAGATTCATTACTTTTTCTTTCAATTTCACGTAATATAGTGAAACTACACTGATAGTCCTAATTGTACCTGCGTTCGCGAGTTCGTCCCAAACTTCATATATAAAAAGTTTGGCTTTATCTATCGTTAATTTCGGTGGAGCAACAGCAGCCGTTCTGAATCACAGAGGCATGGGAGGTGTTCCACTTACCGTAAGCAGCATAATGATAATGAATGGTCCTCTAAAATTATGTAGAACAAGCAAATCTCGCATTCAGTAAGTAAAATAAATTGTTTAAGTATACGTGAGCTCACACTTTTATGACACACAAAATACAGATTCCGAAATTGAGTTCTGCTTCCAACTGTGAAGACTTGCGAGAAGTGATCGCTCATTTGAGACAAAAGTTTCCAAACGCTAAACTCATGGTCGTTGGTCCATCTGTTGGAGGGTAAGTTTTATTATACTCGATCTTTTCTATGCCTATCTCATAGTAAATAGCGAATAAAATCAAGAACCAACTACAATTAGACAGTCCAGGGCAGGCAATGAGGCACAGAATTTACTTATCAATTACTATCAAATTAACATATACGCATTGTTTTACTTTTCATTTCGTATATAGTGCTACATAAAGTTACATTACATAACAGTATTACTCGGGAAATTGTCGTTGTCAAGTCTAATAAGTCTGTACCTTCTCTGTACATAATGTGAGTCAGCCGTATAGCCCGACTAGCCCGAGTAATCTGTCTACAAAGCAGACATTCGATTCATATTATTCGTATAGTTCGTAAAGTATTATAATAATAACTGGACGTGAACGGGATACTTATAAGTTCACTTTTGATCCTGTAACATTAAAAATTTGAGCTGCATGCTTAGTGAATACCTGCATGTTACTACATATAAACCACTGCTGGTCGTTAGTTGAGCATATCTCGTGAAAATTGCATTAGATTACCAAACAACAATTAAGCTGCGGTGTATTAACTGCGGCGAATTGATGAAAGTATATTTCCTACAGATTTCCTAACATATGATTCAAAATGTTTCAGAATGATCACAGCCCAGTACCTCACAAAATATGCTGAAGAGGCAAAGGAAGCTTTATGTTCTGCTGTTCTTATTTCGATCGTTTGGGATGCTTGGTCCTCCTGCAGAGGCATGGAATCTCTCATTAACTTAAGACTCGTGAATATGCCAATGGTTCATAGCTGCTTAACCTATCTAAAAAGGTGACATTTCTACCATAAATGTAATTCAGAGCTGCTGAAGAAAACCAAAACCACTTGTTTTTGTAGACTAAGCTATAGTGAATTTATTTTTTGATTTTGGAACTACAATACAATTACTGGCTATCTAGGTACAAAGGTCTTCTGGAAAGTCAGGATTCCTTTGATTATGAAAAGTTCAAAGCAAGTAAAACCGTCAGAGACCTAGACGAAATTTATGTCCTACCTATGCTTGGATACAAGTCTCTTGAAGATTACTACAAAGATCTTACGCTGACTAATAGCGCCATAGATAAATTAAGTCTTCCAGTTTTTGCTCTCAACGCTTTAGATGATCCAGCTCAACCTGGACAAGGTAACGTTGCATTATTCCTCTTTGATTGTTTAATCCTAGACCGGATAAGTATGACACGGCAATGTGAATTTGTGAATGTGACCACTGTCAAATCATAGTTTGCATATTATGTTGCTGTCTTTGTATAGACTTTTTTGAAGCCTTTCACAGAAATATAGATACGTACAAACTGACTTGTCAATTTATACATTCCTCAAATGCACAAATTGACTGAAACATGTATACTAATAGTAATTAATATTGTTGACTAATGAACAATGAACACAAATAATTANGTGGGGTGAGGAGGGCTCCTGCCTCCCACTACTACTACAAATAATTAAGCCTTAACTATTTTTTCTATATTTTAGATCTTCCAATTGATTATGTTAAAAAGTCGAAGTCTAACTTAGCCCTAATTGTCACATGTCGAGGAGGTCATTTGGGCTTTTTAGAAGGATGGCTTCCGAAAATGAAACCAATGCATTACATGGAAAAGCTTGTAGGACAATTGGTAAAAGGGGTCCGATTACATGGAAAGGAATTAGATCTATACACTCCTAACTGATATCTATCGCAAGTCACAAACAGTTCTTAAGGATGGCGAATTCAGCATTATCCAACAAATGACGATGAAATAACGAAAATGAAGATCATGCATACCTATACACCTAATGTGCAATAAATAATGTTTTTGACTATCATTTGACTTCAGTCATTTGTTGAAATGAATTATTACTATAGGCCTATAGGCTATTACCTACTCTACACACATTAAAATCTCATGCTTATGATATTGTGATCTAATCTAAAGATATTTATTTGCTTCTCTGGTTAACTTTACATTCTGATAAAACACTTGTGAATATAAATGTATTATGTTAGCAAACTTTACATGCTTCGTAACAGTTAATTGTGTACATACAAGTAGAATTATGCAGGATATGCATGCAGGGAGCGGAATGTAAATAGCAGAACCCAATTCCATTGATATACGGTGGGGAAAATAGTGCTATGAAATTGTCGGATCGGGTGTCTTTTTGATAGGGCTTTAGTGTATATTATCCAAACGTCCAATCCCAATCAATTTCGTATAATCTTTAAGAGAAACAAAGTTATTCACAAAGAGACTAAGGTCCACAGACATTGTTACTATATTATATGTATAGATAAATATGTGTTACAGATAGCCTCCAGCTTCCTCCGCTTCAATCTACTCCACTCCAGGCTATCTTACATAAACAAACTTTTTTACCGCAATGTATTAACCATATGAGCTATATAATACTGTTTATTTCACCAAATACTAATGTTCCAAATCAAGTGATAACACATGCAGATAACTCATTAGTTTCGTACAAAATACGGTTACATGATACATTTTGCAATATAACACATTTGTTTAGACATAATTTCAAGTTTCAAAAGTCTTTACAGTTCTTAAAATAAACCATGGAAGATAACAATTGCTGCAAAACCTGTTATTGGATTTTTGGAGGACTTGGATTAATCCTGTTGTACATGACAGTGACATATTACAAGAAGGAAAGATACAATCGAAAGCAGTAAGATGATCTATATATTACCAACCCACCGAAGCTCCTTTAGTAATGATCAAAAACATTTATTTGTTTTAGTTGATACGAAAGAGCATGACAAGATAGATACAGATTATAAAAAATAGCAAATATAGCATACAACAAAATCTTACTTTATGTATCTTTAGCCAAGATCTTTAGCAATTGATATCTAATATTTTTGTCAATTGGGTGGGAAGGCAAAAATGGAATTTATTGTCAAAAGACAAAGTTATTCTACATGGAATTTATGGCGGAAGTAAAACCGTACCCTCCCCTTCACCATTTGTTTTGAAAGTGGAGACGTTTCTCAGGCTGGCAAAAATTCCATATGAAGTAAGTACCAAAACTACTGTGGATAATATGACAGTTCGTGCATATTCAAAAAACACTATTTTCTATTGCATTCAATTAACCTATTAAACACTACAATAATTTATTTGCTAATATTATATTTTCAAATAGTAGGTACACATATTTACCTATAAATGATGTAACAAGTTTTCCTCCATCAGGTAGACACAACAGATCCATGGGGTCCCAAAGGAAAATTTCCTTGGATCAGTTATAATGGACATCATATGGGAGACTCTCAATTCATTGTAGAATTTTTGGAAAAGTAAGCACCGAAATAATCATATTGAACCACAAATTGAAGGTTTAGTAAGTATAACGCTTTTGTTGTGTTTTATATAATACTTTTGCTGGGACAGAAAATTCGAGGTAAAAACCGGACATAGTCATTCTGAAGAACAAAAGGCTATTGCAACTGCAGTAAGAGTCTTGCTAGAAGAACATGTTTATTGGTAAATCTTTTGATATCTTAAAATGATGGTAAAATTACTTGGCATGGCCATGTAATGTATGTGAATGGTCAGCATAATATTAGTTTGTTAACTTGATATACTAGTTTTTAAAAATAGGGGAGGAGTATTGTGGAGATTTGCTTACGGTGGCAGAGATACATTCGCGAAGGTTCTAAAAGATAAATTGCCATTTAGTAAATGGTTGCTATTTTGCCTCATTGCTTCTCAAATGAAAAAAATGGCTTGGAATCAAGGGCTTGGACGGCATACCGAAGAGGAAGTAAAACAGCTAATGACTAAGGACCTTACAGCTATTTCTAAAATCTTAGGAAACAAAAAATTTATACTTGGAGATGAAATATCAACTGACGATTGCGCAATATTTGGCGTACTATCTGCAGGCATTTTTATGGAAAACAGCCCATATAGCGACATTTTAAATGGTAAAAGCAATAAACTTTTACACTTAAAATTCTTTATTCTTGGCAGGTACCTCTGTGCACAGTAGATATTTTTTAATTTCCAGGAGAATGCAAGAATATTAAAGATTATTGTCTTCGAATACGGGACTACCTGTGGCCCGATTGGGAAATTCTGATCAGAAAACATAAGTAATATATGACAATTTTTTGTAACTACATATTACATGAAAACCAATTTGCCAACATTTATTTTAATGTTCATAAGTAAAGTGCTAATCAAACTTAAGTTGACTTAATCAACAACTATATTATAGATTCAATACACCTAATTTTACTTTAACAAAAATAATTTTTTTTTGCGTTTTCATGAAAAAATGCATCGTTTGCAAGAACAATCTTTAACTAACCTACAAACAACTCTTGGGAAAGGTTGGTTTGAAAGTAATTTCATAATATTCTTTGCATAAATGTTATTCGTTGATAATGCCCTGTAATTGGGCTACTGACAATTATTTTTTACAATTACAATTCTGAAAGTAGTAAGTTTTATGGTTTATTGCCCAGACTCGGAAAAGAGTTTTACAATTTGTATCCATTGCATAAACTCATAGGGTAGTAAATAGGTAAGGTACTTTTTTGTAATACATTTATTGCTAAAATTCATTTTACACTTATTGAACTTTCGGTTTGGGTTTAAAATAAACTTCCCGAATCAGAGTTGACGTGATGAAAGGAACTTGTTTCTGACGGTCCATGGTATCCGATGTTGGTACAAACGACTCAAAATTTAACGCGACCTTGAACAAGAAAGTCCAGATCATTAAAAGAGCAGTCAATTAGGAAATGCACGTAAACATGTAGACCTTAGATTTAGATTAGACGCATGAGTTGTTTGTGTACATAAATAATTATGATTATAATTATATAGCTAACCTACATATAGCATACAAAAATACAGATCTAGTAGTATAAACATTCAAATAAAATAAGAAAATTGAAAATGCACTGTACATTGCGAGCAATATGGGTCATCATTTGCAGAAGGTCTACGCGATGTTGGTAAGTGTTAAATATTTTGGTTACAGATTGAATGAACCATGATCCTTGGGAAGTATTTCGCCATGAATAATATCCTAAACGCAAATAGAGAGGGACATAATTAAGGGTTTAGTTGACTTCAACAATGAAATCGCCCATGTTGGTTAAACATTATTAACTATATATTTACAAATGTATACCTGGGACTGTACTGAATGCCATAAGAAAATCGGCTCGATTGGGAACTCGGTAATTGTCGTTGCTCCCACTCGGAAGAGAGTCAGTTTGGGTCCTTTTCTTTTGTAATGTAGTTCCACCATCCAATTGATCTCCTTGACATGCCTGAAAGTCATGAAAGTTTAGCTAGGTCTTATTGGTTAGGAGGTACCTACCCTACCTACATGTAATTCTGATGTATGTTTAATACGATAAATAATCTTCCCTGACAATCTCCACATCTACAGTAAAGTAATACTAATAATATACATATAATTTGCAATAATATGATTATGTACCGCACCTGTATGATAAATATTTTTGGCTTCCCCGCAAGACTGGGGCAACGATCTGCCGTAAAAGGGTCCCACAAAGAATCAGGCTTGTATTGTGAATCTGACGAGTAAATTAGATTTGGAACACCATGGGAGAATACAGCAATTAGCAGACAGTCCCTGTTGGTGTGATCTTCTTTAGCAGCTAAATAAGATAGAATCATTTTTGATATTTTTTAAAAATGCATGTGCCAGGTCAGTTGTGTTAATGTCATATTTGTGTTTGGCATTTTTAATATGAAAATCCACTCTATTAATGACAATTCATTCAAAAAGTGAATCTAGCAACTTACTTTCATGAATTACATTTTGAATATCTGCATGGGTAGGATCGTTATACACTGATAATTGAAACCCCAGGCCTTCTAAACAAGTCTTCAATTTGTCTCTATCCACATCACTTCCATTTCGAGGACTAAGTCCACCAGTTTTAAATGTCTATTTCAACAATTTTAGGCAAATAATAAACCGAAACTATACATATAGTATTATATATGTGTAAGATAATTTTACCCTGTTGTTGAAAATAATAGCCCGACCCCTTTCAGGATGATTCATGTTGTATTCAGCTGCATCGCGTTCCACTGGCATGGTGGCCAAACTTTCTTTTGGTTTTTTCAAAGCGTCCTTTAGCTGTGATGTCCTGAATCAATAAATAAGAAATCTCGGGATAATAGGAATGCAAGGAAATCAATAAATCTAGAAAGAACAAGGATCCTATATCTTCGCTTACCATGACTTAGCGTCATTTTCTTCGGATATCTCGACCTTTTTAGCATCCGTTTCTTCTGAAGCTTCGAAACCGACAGAATCTGTTTGATCTTTGTTTTCAGACATTTTTTTATTCGAAGGAAATCAGAAATTCTTACACAAAATGAATGGTTTAAATTGGCAATATTATTACAGTTACTCTACTGCTCTTGACTAACTTCTGACTTCACGTACTGTTCTTTGCATACTGACTTTTGACTACTACATTTACATAAAAGAAGCCTTTATCAAAGTGGTCAAATATATTATTATTATATACCACATACAAATACAAACTAATACAGGATAACCTTGCATACAATTAACTACAGTATTATATGTATTATAATGTATGCACTGCAGTGATAGTGAATAATGATTCATGCTCATGTCACCATAAAACAAGATTATATAAAGAGCGAGTGCCAATATTATAACAACAATATGTTAACACCATGCTCTCAGTTATAACACGCACAAAAGTTTTGCGTTGGAATTGATAATACAAGTAGTATGGATGGAATGGATAACATTGCCTAATAGTATTGCCTACTATATCTACATTCCTTAATTGTTTTTCACGTTTGAAAAGAATTGATCGAACTCATTAAAAATATTATCATTTATTTTACGAACTTATTAAAATACTAGATTTTACATCACTAATTATTATGTCATAAAACTCCACGTGCAAGATAAATTTAATTTTAGAAAAGGTTTCCTCGACAAATTCAACATGACATATATTCTATATTGTACATATCATATGAGCATACGATTGTTCATGCTAATTGTACATAACTTTATTTGCGATTTGTAAAAATGGACTTAATAAAAAGTTCTCTATTTACGAGCAGTTGCACAATTACGGGTACATAGCCGATAAAACAAGAATGACTGAATAAAATAGTTGCATTTATCATTGAATATCCGTCAATAATACCATTGAATAAATAAAACAGATTTTACAGTAGTACCTATAGTATAGATTAATAGCTTGAGACAAGTGATATGAAAACACCTCATATATATATAGCTTATCGGTCGAGCTTATGATTAAACAATGATAAAAGAAATTATTATTTAAAATAGAGGTTGCATTTAGTAAATCAACATTCCCATGTAAGGTATGTGAAAGTAATGTGTGTAGACTGTTCTGGAACGAATTTTTTTTATCTTATCTACAATAAATAGCAATGAACTAACAGATCAACCGATGACATTTTCAAGTCTTTTGAATCACGTCTAAAGTAGGATCTATATGCCTAATAATAATTACAAATGAATGACAATCCCAAAGCAGTTTAGTTTGTCCAACCTTAAGATCTTTTTTGAAAAAAGTAAACTTGTCGCATCAAAGTATGACAAACAAATGGCATTTGCTTCTTTGCGTTATCATGAACATTCGTTTGAGACTTGGACTCGTAATTTATGGCAACCTGAAAATACCAAACTTATGAGAATTTATGAGAATATTGGGTAATATTATTAAAAATATTCTAAAATAATGTGTTTTTATGACCGTACTAACCTCACGATTCACCAAAGTCATCATTGTAAGCAAATCAATATCACGAGAGTAATTCTTCAATACCCAACACAACGAGGTTACGAAGGCGCTACCATTAGTAGGATTTCTGAACGAAACGTACCCTATAATATAATTTCAGGAATCATATAATAAAATTATAAATATAGCTTTACTGTACTTTTAAAAGCATCATCATGGTAGAGTATGGTTGAAGCGGTTTTTAAAAACCAACCTGGTACTGTCGAAAATACTGTTAAAAAATCGGCATGGCTTGGAATGCGATATGATTTTTCGCGTTTAGAAGGGCCGTCGGTTACAGTTCGTCCTTTAGTATATTTGAGCTGCGTCCCCGGATCCCGATCTAAACCTCGACAAGCCTTAACAAAAATTAGCAAAATAAGTACAATACTTGTTATGACAGTGACAGTACCTATACTGCATAAGGATTTTTGTGTAGCAATTATTTGCATTAACAGAAACTCTAAATATGTATTCATAGATAATAGGTTTTATGTAGTTTACTTGTATAAAAAATAATTTCGGTTTTCCAGCAAGGCTTTCACATTTATCGGAGGTAAACTGGTTCCATAACTCTTCTGTTGGGTACTCTGTATCGAATGCATG
Source organism: Tomocerus maximus (assembly GCA_019776445.1). Taxonomy (NCBI): domain Eukaryota; kingdom Metazoa; phylum Arthropoda; class Collembola; order Entomobryomorpha; family Tomoceridae; genus Tomocerus; species Tomocerus maximus. The sequence goes on along the minus strand of JABASH010004358.1, from coordinate 630 downwards.
AATGGAATTCTCACTTCCATGAGTCATAACTATGATTGCTAAACAATCATTTTCTCGATGATTTTCCAATGCAACTGAAACAAGTGAATTAATTCTCTCATAATAAACTTATTAGAATAATGAAATATGACTGGGTCATCAAGACATATCCATGAAGAATGCATAAATAATTCAAGTATTTATACATATTCACCTTCTCTTAACACTTTCATTATCTCAGAATATTTCTTATCTTGGTACGTGCGAACATTGAATCCTAAATGTCCGAAAGTATCTTGTATGTTCTGCAAGTCGACATCGGTTCCGTCCCGGGCTTCAACAGCTTTACTGAAATAAGTCTGAACACAAACAATACAGTACTGTGGTATGCGGATGGTACTCAAGGTTAAAATATTAAATAGTTTGCATATAATATGATGTAGATACTATATATATGTAATAGTAATATATTATTATCATCTTAATGTATACACAAAGATTATATGCTTAAGGGAATGATATACGCTTTAGAAGTCTTTAGACATCTTACGCCCCAAATGGGGATGTTGATATGAAACTAACAAAAAGCCATGGCCACTTGCTACATTCCCAAAAATGACATCTTCTTTTCAGCAAAAGTGTATCTCCTCC
>JABASH010004357.1:0-14201 GCA_019776445.1 Tomocerus maximus | reverse complement strand
CTAGTACATAATAAGAGCAATTATGGGGAAATTAATTTCATGCAACATAATAATGCATCTAATGATGTAAGACCAAATCCTATCTGAACACATGAAGATTGAGAAAATCATGACAACACCACTACAACAATCATTCTGCTTGGGTATGCACTACTTTTGTATGATACACAAAATGAGTGCATATTGATGTGGACATATACAATGTACCCATCTGCGGCTTATCATTTAATATAGAGCAACACAACGTGAGGATAATCCATAATTCTGTAATAATTATGCAGTATACATACAAAATACAATTGCATGCATATGATCACATGGATAGGATACTAATTACACATAAATTAATTACTTGGCCTATCGGACATCGGAAGAAACACTGAAAGTTATGCTTCATAGTAAAAATATCGATACCAATAACGAGATCTCGTGTACTCCCAGGTGAACCACTTTCGTCTAGGCTAGACTGTTGTAAAAGACACTGCGGAAATAAAACACTTTAATGACATGACATGATGTACACTGAGGAAAGCTCCCCTAATGTTGCCTAAACTTTGTATCTGTACATAAATTGGCCATGTACATTTTTCTAGCGAAACATTGCAGATAGCATGCTGAGTAAATATACAATAAAAATATCTACAATACAATGAAATTACTATTCAGTTACAAAAATTAGTAATTCAAGGGTTTCCCATTTTTGTGTGCGCTTTTGATGCATGCGGAATGTGATATCTGTTGTTTATCGGTACAAACATATTTAGGTTTCGACAGGAAAAAAGTTATCTTTATGCAGTTTCACTTTCAACGTATAGTACATGTATGCAGCACTGAAAGTAATGAAATTGTTTCAGTACATAAGTATCTACCTGTTTATGATTCTGATACAATATTACAACTGTAGCTCAGTACTGGTTGTATGGATGTAAATTATTCATGTACTTCCCTAACCTACGCCACTATGTCTATTGCGTTCTGATCTTGTTAGTTCCATTTGGATAGACATTCACTTTAATGTCATAATTACAGATAGTAGGGAAAAGTCTCAAATAATGTGTAATTTGCCTATGAGTAAACCAAAAGCAGACACGAGAGAAAAATAATATTTGAAGAATCCCTAGAATGCGTACTGCTATTGGCTATAATAAAAATATTGGTCACAATTCAATTTCAAAAAATATAATTTGAGAATTTGTAAAAATTTTCAGACCAATCCTGAACAATATTGTATGCACTGCAATACTATTTTACACGAATAATGAAGTTTCTCTTTGATCTGTTACACGCAATTAATAGAAAAATTGATATATCTCCTCTGATTAAAAGTGTAGAACCCAGACAGGTGCCAAATGGAATCATTTATAACAGATTATCTCTCTAGCTAATATTGTTACTAATTAAGTCATTTAATGCTTGGAGGGTTTAACCATCATAACAGCCTTTTACTAATGAGACTTTTGTTACGTGCTTATCAACTCTGCTCTGTTACACAACTTAACATTTCTTCCCTCTGTCTACAGATATTACACCCTGCATTCACTGCTGTAATACTATAAAAATATAATAATAATTCTATCCCCACTCTTTTGAGTTTTGAGTTAGTAAACAAATTTATGGTCTTCTAGAATGATAGGTATCCTTCAAATAAGTAATTGCATAACTGCATTTCACTACTGCTTCACTATGTCCATAAACTGCTGCATTTTTTTCTCTATTCAACACAGCAATAGTTTTAATTACCAATGAACTACACTAAATGTTTACTGTTTAATTTTTTTTTATTTTTTGCAATTTATGGTTCATTTCATACTTGCCATTCTAATTAAACCTTTTCCAAAACGACCCAGTTTTAGATTATTATCAGGGGTGAGTAAAATCTGTTAGGTTGTAATACTTTGTAAGTAATTAGAGATGCAGGGCACATTGTTTTATTAATTCGACACGAAAAATTACTGTGCACTACACCACATCAGTCAAAACGGACCAAAGAGTCTTCCGTAGCTTAAGTAGCGTGGACATTTCCTAAACAGTATCAATTAGCTCTTACAGAGTGTAAATGTGTGTAAGTTGAATTAGAGGAAGTAAAGTGTTCTGCTACAGTGACTCGAAAACAATTGAAAGAGACAATGTTGACAACCATTTTAGTAATTATAAACGTATACTAAGTATCAACAGCTGCATATTAGTAACAGTAATAATGGCCATGTTCTCCTATGTAGTTCGTGTTTTGTGTACTTCCACTTGATTATCATCAGGTACCTAACTGCAGAGATAGGAATCGAACAGATACTTACATTCTACACTTTTCTGTTGCAGTAATTGTGATTATAGAAATAATAGCGTAACAAACCTAATCTAATCCACCACGAGTGTACCTGCAATGCACTGCATACAAACTAGACAATGGACACGCGAGAACTATTAAACTCATTCCATACTCTATACATAGTATTTATATATTGTTTAGGATACTTGGTAAGTAAGAAAATTCATGCAGCAATTTTTCTTGTTACTTTATCTATCTTGTTAATACAATTAGTTAACAAGACGATTATTGCCGTAGAGTAGACATACACACTTGCATTACTTACATTACACCATTTTTCCTACTTCCTTCCGAAACAAAATCTGTATACTCCTTCCTAATGAACATTAATCCGTATCTCCTCAAACCCAGTAATACATATTCTGACAATGAAAATGAATGTACTGCTAAGTGATCCATGCTTACCAATGAAAAACTAATTTATGGCAATGAAAAGTTAATTTAAGCGCAATTAACTACCTAACAGAACACAAAATATTGCTTCAGCATTCACCAAAGCAAAAACAAACGTATGTATTTTTAGCTTGTTATAGTAATATGTTATTGCATAATAAGTTGCACTTAACTCCGTTCTAGAATGGATCTTCAGTTAAGAAAGCGACATTGCTAACTCGTAAGTAGTGATCAATAACCATTAAAAAGGTCGTTACATGTTACATGTCCTAATTGCCAATGTAAGTGTAGGTATTTGTTTACATTATGCAAATATTTTCTCAAGTTATAAAGAGAAAGTGTAAAATAGTCAAGTTCACTCATTACCAATTAAAATAATATAGTCAATAGTCCATACACAGTATTTACTTTGTGTTAAGTAACTGACTATATGCATGAGAAAACGAACGCTTGTGTCATTTACTATTATTAAGTGCGCTGCTAAGCACTGCGATTAGTCGTCCCAACACTTACTACTGTGTGCTGTAATGTTACGCTCATAAATACCATCGTTCGTATTTGTGGTTGGCAAAGCACTTGTGAAACTATCATTGGAATTCTATTCTATGTAGCATTTTGTATCTTAAGTGGTTACTTGTAAAGGTTACAAGGTCTGTTTTAACAGTAATTTATTATTTCTTGTGAGATCCTTAAATCAGTAACTTTTCTATTAGCCCGTACGCATACGCAACAATCATTTGCTTATGCACTAAACACCCAGTGCAAACTAAAATCAATGGAAATCAATATTACTATTTCTGTTTCGCAAATTCTTGTTTTACAAGTTAACAAATCTTAAGAGTATGATTCACAAAAAGTTTAATATTTACTCGATACCTTAGTAAAGGACAATGCAAACAACATAGAACATGCAACAAGCATGTTAAACCCAATATTTACGACAAATAAGTAATACTATGAATGCACTACTTCAATTTAAGTTGCTAAACATCATGAATGATAAAAGTATGCGTATCAGTGATTGCAAAAAATGAAAAAGATAAAACAAGTTTTAAGGGTATTTTCACAATTATTTGATAGCTTATGTTATGAGCAACGATGAGCAAATTCAGAAATCCATAATACTAGGTTTCACTTTCTTATGTACATAAGGAATAGAACATTGAAGTCCTTGCAAAATATATAACACATGTCAGAATGTTTGCTAAATCGCATAGCAGCAGTGTTTGCAATATAATGCATACCTTGCTACACGATTTTTGTAGAAGGAAGTGCATTTAAACTACATAAGATTTACTGTAGTTTCTGCAATGTTACATCAACAACAAAGATATCACTCTTTCTGTCTGTAATTTGACTGAAATGGGACAAAAACGGATGTTTTATCGCATAGTGAATCAACGCGAACACCAGGGCATATTATGCACTGGGAATCTGGGAAGTTTCTTATGTTCATTTCATTCAATTACTCTCTTTGCTTTGGAGTGGTGGACAATGAAACACACACGATGAACATTGGAGTGAACTACTGTCTCACTGTGTCATAAAAATCATCAACGGGGAACACAGGTCTGAATGAGTACATACGTGCTTATTGCTAATAAGTGGAGGACGGAAGTAGAGAATAAAAAAAGATAATGCACCTGAGCACACAGCATTATAATGTAATAGGCAGTTATGATAAGTAAACTGAAGTTCACATGGTGTTACATATTATTATGCCATTACATGTTATCATTCTATTATGATGGTTACTTAACAGAATTGACATTTTTACTTTAATACTTGCACTTCCCCTTTATCCGCCAAAATACTTCCTCTGTAATTACCTCCAACCAAAAGAATGCAAGTAGAGCAAATATAGAATCGCCATTGTCCCTTATCTGCTTGTTCGACTTTGATAATTGACTCTTACTCTTAATGAGATGCCGAAACTTAGAATTGTTTACAGAATGTATCATTTCATATTCCCCTTTTATGTCACCGCGCAAACTGATTGTTCGGCCTCGTTTAACAATCTCTTCCCTGAAGCTTTGTCTATGAACTAAGAAATGTTATCTTAGATAGGAAAAGATAATTTTTGTGGATAAGGACACGCATTTTTACAGCTCTTTGACTATATTATGTTAGCGGATAATATTATAGGGACACGGACACAGAATGCTGATGCACGCATATTATTGTGATATTACAGCTTTATGACAAGTCAATTTAGTTTCAAATTAACTTCCGTTATCATAAAAATAAGCTTCCTTAGTGCCTATCTACCTAAATCATCTGCTCAAACTGGGTTATATGTCTGTACCACAAATTTATCTATTTACTTATCTGAATAAAATATTTGATTTCAGTAATTATAATAATAATTTGGACTTTTTAATCCACAGTTTCGTTTTATATCACATTAAATTTCGCATGCTCTGATTGTCAGGTTTTGGCAAAGCCCAAGAGTATGCTATAGTGAACAATGGCCTGCAGATTAAAAACAAAATGGACAAAAATATATTTATTTATTGTGACATATTTCTGTAGGTACCTTCCCATTGTTCATTGATCAATTTGGAATGATTGTTTTTATAGACTAAATGAGATTCACAGAAAAATAGAGTATTAGGTAGAAAGAATAGTAATCTTAACCCAGTGGTAAGTAGTTAGTGTAGCATAAGTGAACAATCTAATGGTAATAAGGCAGTTGTAAAAGTACCTGGGTAAGTGCATTAGAAATTTAAATGTAAATTGCTTGTTCAGTCATCTGCTGGTATCTGCGGTGTCTGTTGTAGTGTAGCATGTGGATCGGGATGTACTATACTGCAGATGAAACGAAACATTCCAAGAAAATTAACAAATACATTAAAGATGTCTTCTAGTATGTAAGCATGAACCTTTTAAGTAAGTATAAGAGTAGTGAGACACAATGGTAGCCAACTGACAATTGAGTTAATCTATATCCATATCTGTACATGCTGCGCATAGACTTATTAGGGTAAGTATACGCTATAGTATGTTGTTCTACAAATCTGCTTTTCAATTATTATGTCCAAGTAATGGCAAAGAGACGATATAGCACTTATCGTTCGTAGACATAAGAAACCAGATGAATGACCGAAAGATTTGTATCTATAGAGAGCAGCAGACAGTTTACATGTAAAGTGAAGCAAAAAATAGACAAAAAAGAAAAACCAAATAATGTTGATTGTTGAATGTTGACAACTGCTGTTGGCTACGACAATGAAAATTTAGGTCAGCTCAGTTTCAGTTTAGTTTTAGCTCAACTTTAAAACTAAAACTACACACATGCACACACAATGACTTTGGTCGTTTAGTTATTGTCGACAATGAAATTTTAAAATCCTCATTTTTCTTGTGGTGTTCTGAACTTTACCACATAATAACTGCTTTTGTTGCACGATGAGAAATGGCTGTGCTTAGACTTACCAGACTAGAAATCATGCGGCACATCTCAACTCTCTTTTACAAATTAACCCACTAGATTAACAACATGGCTTAATTTATCACAAAAAAGTTTATTAGTTTATGTTTACTACTAATTCTTTTAACTGATAACTGATTATACACACTAAGACAGTGCTGCATGCGTACGAACTACGCAGGATGCATAAGGAAATCAGCAGAACAAAACTACATAACAAATGTGTGGATATCAAGACAATATTAATGTACACAAAGGACAGATACATATTATTGCATCTTTACGTTTTCTCTTGTCTCAAAAATCTTTCTCTTTCTCTCGATTTATTTGTCTTCGTTAAGTCAATAACTCTGCAGATCTCTATTGTTTTAATGCAATATAAATCACTGAGCTGAAACTCTCCTGCCACTTTGTTTCTAGTCTACGGTATCAGCGATGCTATATTATATTTAGCATAATATGCATCGCTACACACACACACACAAAACCTTCAATAACTATAACTTAAGAAAAATGACATTGATCTAATTTTTACAATACAAACCAAGTGTCAAACTTATATCTCTAAAAGTTAAAATTAATAAGCATTATTATTATTTATTACTATTTAGAATTAGGTAATGAAGTCCACTACCACCGTACCCAAATAATATAAACCATTCTATTCATTTAATCCTTATGTATTCACAAGGATCACATAATCACATTACATTTTACTAGGAGATAAATTTTAAATTTCATTTTAACGTAGCTATGTAATTGTATTGTAGTCATCCAATGCATACGCAAAGTCATTTCAAACAGCTTATGCTAAACATACTCTTTCTAAGCAGATTGCACAGTACTGATGAGAATTCAAACTTTTTGTCTTGCATGACGAAGATGAGCCATGGGATAATAGGTATATCATTCCCAAAATAGATAATGTATCGATGCAAATGTCTGAATGAATCATAAATATTTCTTGAAATAGCCACGGGCGAATTAATATTTCCACGTAACAATCCAAACGACGTTTTCCAAGTAGCTTTTAACACTAATAAGCATTATGATTGGAAACAGTATAAGAAACCTTTACGATCAGATTCGACAAAAAAGCGTAGCGTACAGCATTACTAAAATGTTCAACGCGATACTAATGGCTATTAGTAGCAGTGCAACCAATATTCAAATGAGTCTATTCATGTATTGCAATAAATTAATGATTAAATGAAGACATAACAAAATAGCATAGAGCTAATCATTGAAATTAACGACAAGGTAAGCGTACACGTGCTACATAGTTGTCTAACTGGTGTTAGTAATAAACTGCAGGTAGCATGGTACAAGTCTAATGTTTATTTACAAGTGTATGTGTCTGTAGGGAAACAACAATGAAAAAGAAATTAAAAGCATGGAAGCATGAGAACACAAAGCAGAACCTAAAATAGTTATGGTTTGCAGTTTGCAACTGCACTTTCCGAATTACCTTATGACTATATAACAATAACTACCTCATCTCACCTCGCCTCAGCTGCTAATTTAAGTACTCACATAAAAAACGTAAATGAAGTCGTATGGATATAGTAAGTTGCTGCGTTATGTTACTCACCTGTTGTAAATTGACAGTTAGGATTTGGTTTTATTTACGTGCGTATATTTCACTCTTTATAAATTTGAAATGTGAGTAAAGCAGTCAGTAAAGCAGAAGAAAAGAAAAGGTGTAACTAACTGACGTAGACTAAGACTTATGTGTTTATGTAGTGCACTGTTCTGCTTTGTTGTCTTTCTTTTCGTCGTCTGTACTCTTGGGTATACATACTTAGGTTTCTACGTCTAAATACTTACCTCACTCAATGCTTCACTTTTCTGTGCCTATACCAAGAAAATTAAAGTACAAATTGTGTAGGCTTAAACTTTTATTTTCATTTTTGCTCTCAAACCTGAGCAGACATACCTACTTGACCAAAATAGCGAATGGTTTGAGATATCTGAGCTTAATGGGCAAATATTGCCACAGTTGCTAAAAGCACACTTCTGTCTTTTGCACAGCTCACCTTGTTTGGAGTCGCAACAATAAGGAACGTAGTGAGTAAGTAACTATCAGATCACTATCCCTCTCATCTGAGATATTCCTAGGATTTCCTTTCTTCTGAGTCTGAGGAGTGCGATGTAGCATGTGATATAGCAGCACAAGTTAAAGTCAACTTTATTAAACTTAACGACTATTTAACAAGCTTACTTCACTATGCCTGTCTTATCATTTGTATTTATTTCGTGCTCTGCCTCACTAAAACGAGTACACATTTGTACACAGTTAGTCTGGATTTTATGCATATACCTGCATATCATACAGAAGAAATGCTAGGAGAGACGGAGAACGGAGCCACCCCATGTACTAGTAATATGTAACTTACCACGACTTTGCTCATTGCTTACTTACCCCTTTGCCAAGTTTTACTTTACACCTTTCCACTGTCTTACATGGTAAGACTAACGACAACTGAGTAAGTAAAGGCTGAAATGACGTTTAATGCAACCACATCGCAATACACACTTATACATACTATTGTTAGACTAAACCAGGCAAGATTCTATGCATTTGTCGTATTTGTAATCTATGTTATTGTGATGTGAGGTATAAGGTAATGAGATTCCTGAGTTAGTCTGTACATGTGTACTTACATACATACATACTTATTAATAAGATACATTGTAAACAGTAGGTAATAGAAAAATGAAGTAATGCAATGAAATACAGAAGAACCCCATTAACAAAGGCATCAGTTTCCTCTCATCGGCTTAGTTTGCTTTGGTTTTGATTTGCAACCAAATTCAATTCACTTTCAGTCTTAAACCAACTCTCTTCCCGTCCACCCGCAAAATCTTCCTTCAACTACTGTTTGTTTATTTGTTTGGAGTGTCTTGTCCTGTCATCGCCTCTTCAGAACTCATTTACTCCCATTTTAAGTGGAGCTAAAGGGTGCACAACTCCTTTTGACTCAGTTTCTCAAATCGCTACGTCAAACCAACTCGTTTTCAATTTTACAACTGCAAAATAGTAACTATTCACTTAAGAGTGCAATTGCAGTTCTTACATTTATGAACAACGAGTTCCGTACGTGGAGTAAGGATGTACCTTCGTCAGTTTTGCATTTCTTACACATATCTTCCGTTCAATCTGCAATAAGTGCACCTGCAGTCAGGTTACTGACAATTCATTAGTCTTGTGCTAACAATAAGGAATTAAAGCACTTTACATGATGTTTACCTCATCACACAAATGAGTGGAACAATTCTCTCATAAAGTTAGTCTTTGTTTCCTTTTCAATCAGGGAATAAGCGACGCCCACGATGCATGTGTATGTCTCAAGAAAGCGTCCGACTTAGGCTCTTCTCCTGTCTAGACTAATAGAATGATACGGATACTGACATTATAGTTTAATATCATTTAGACACTTATAATACGCCTTAACCCGTCTGTAATCTATGGTACATTGCTTATCAATTAGAAAACTGATATTTTAGTACCTGATATATTATTACAGGGGCGTGTTTCATAACTCTTAGTTTGAAGTGTGTGTAAAAGTGAAATTAGCAAAAGTAACTGAGTAATTGACGAAATGGCAAATTTTACAAATACTGATTGAATCGGTGTGGTTGATGAGAGGATGGGAAATATGGCTTTTATTGGAACTGTGCTGTGGACAAGGATCTCTGTTCTGTGAAACTCGTAATTACTATTGTAAGCACAATATCAGTGACAAATCACAAGAAAATGGGACATGATATGAAACATCAGTCGACATCAGAAACCAAACTCAGATACTTGATCATCTGCAGTGAAATAATTAGACGAAAGCGACTATCGTCTACTATCTGTAGCAGATTTCTGAGTGAATTATTTAATTGAGCCCGACTACGTGTACTGGAGTAGAATACTTCTAAATGAAAGTACGTATGATGGAAACTAATCAAACTAGAGACTCCTCAGTAAATGTACAGAATAGTGTAGTTGCATCAATCTGCAGATAATTGGACTACTAAGATCCTGTGGCTGGATCCACTTTCCTGGAAGCGAAGAAACCGTCATCTAAAGGAGATATTAAATTATTTTTGGAAACCCATTAGCCAGGAAAATCCCAATTTGTCAAGACAATGCTGTTATATGAAGAAGCATCAGCTAATTTTAGATTATTGAAGGCGAAACCTTTTAGCTACCATGTTCCTCGACACAAACCAAAAACTGGCGAAAAAGGAAGGCATTTCAACAGCACCGTCGGATTCGGATTACTTCTGCTTATGTTTTTATTTGGCTTCATTGGAGCAGCCGGTCAAGGTAATTAATCGCAATATTGCAAATAGTACACTAACATCATTCCCAACATGTATTCTTTCTCTTTCGTTTCCATTAACTGGAACTCCCTCACTCTGAGGATGCTGATTGATTCCCAGGTATAAATACGCACATTTTGACATGAAAAACAATTTTCCATAGCGTGGGCGAAAAGCTAATCATTTTGTCGTTCTCATCAAGTGACTCCACTAATTAAAGAGATGGCTGATTGATAAAATAACTAATAGGTCACAGTGGACCAATTTCTGACATTATGGGAGGATAGAAATGAACACGTGTAATAATATGTGCGTTAAAAGTATTCTTTTTTGGTAAGACAATTCGTTTAGAGCACAGAAGATGAAATGAGCCATTTAGGCTAGTAAATTAGAGATACTGCTCACTTGCTGCATGAATTGGATTAGATTTTCATTTCTGTGTGCAAAAAGTGTCTCGAGCATTAGAAACTGTAGCATCAACATGAAGTATTAGTTTTTGCATGTGTACTACTGTAATAGGTTGGTATGCCTAGAGTTGTGTGTAATGGGCTAGAGTAATAATTATAATGATCACAGTAGGTAGTAGCAGAGTTAAGTAAGTTTTGGTAGCTACACACGTGAGTGCAGCATATAATCAATATATGAAGTAGATGAAGGAGAGTAAAAGTGAATTCGCTGGTTTAATTTTTGAGTATTTGGCTGAAGAGGAAATGAAATAGAGAAATGCAAAGCAGGAGAAGATAGAGCAATCCACGAATGACATTTGTTCGTGACTGACAAGAGTTTCTCTTGTTAAAAGCTCAGCACAGGTTTAGTCGTGTATAAAATAAACTGCATAAATAATGGAGAGCAGAGGACTGAATGAATGTATAAAGAAAAGTCAAGCAAAGCGGTAATAATAGACAGTTAGTTGTTTTCTTTTAACGTACATAATCTACTCTTATTCCCTCATTGTTAGCGTTTACTTGCAAAGCTAGTTTCAGAGTTAGTCAGTGCACTGCTGTTTGTTGTTCATCTCTATGTACACAATCTTCCTTCTCCACCAACACAAATAGGTACCTCATTTTGTTTTCTTGTCCTGACGCTGTAGATTCTGTATACGTACCTACTCTGCCTGAAACTTGACTAAATGAAATCACTCTATTGTCAATTGTCAAGAAAATGTTTCAACTGGGATTTCCGAACTTCTACTAATTTGCCTTATTTCAAGATATAAAAACTATATTCTCTCATCATTTATTTCCTATTATTTATCCTAGTAGGTATAGGTACTCTTAAGAACACTACTGCATCTTCATGACAGTACTATTAGCAATATACAATGTATCACATGCCTTAGGTAGAATAAATATAAGAACAAATCAAGTAAATAGGAATCTTCTCCTGGTCATGCTAATACGTGCAGCTAATAGAGTACCACTAAATCATCACGCAAATGGCAATCGCACGAAAGTACATTTGGGTTTGGGTACTCTACTTAAATGTTTTATTTGCTTACGATTAGTTTCTTAAGGTTTATTATGGAGACTTGCACATTCGCATGAAGTAAACAGATGATTTATTAATAAATATAGTAATGCAACAATTTATAATTAGTTCCACTCATTTGTACTGAATAGAAAACCACCTTGCATGAAATGGATTCAACAAAGGAAATCAGCGTAGGGAGATAGTAGAATACTTCATTTCTGTCGCAACACTATTCACTCAGATAAACTAAGTTCACAATCAGCATTGTTGTATAACCTATGTTTGAACATCAACAAGGCAACTCCCATCTAAAAGAATAGACTTCTATTTGTATCCCTCTGTTATGCAAATCTAAATGTTGAAAGTGTGATGCAGATTTTATTTTTATGAAATTGTGATCATTTTCGACACATCCGACACTTCCGACGGGTAGTTGGAGTACAGGCTTTCAAAGTAAATGTATTTACTATCTAAACAATAGTCTAAAATAGATTTCAAAATCTAAATATTTGCAAATCTAACATTTCCTCTAGAGATTATAGGTTAGCTGCATTGTACATTATTATAATTTCTTGGAATATTTAACTCAAAAGATGCCCTACATCATCACAGAGACTAGCTAAAGCCCTCTAGAACTAAAATGTGCGTTTAGAAATTGCAATGTACTGTAAATAGGCTTGTCTATCAATATTTTTGTTCCCATCTAAATCAAAATCTAAATATTTGCAAATCTAACATTTGCACTATAGACTATAGGTTAGCTGCATTGTACATACAATTTCTTGATTTAACTCCAAGGATGCCCTGCATCATCACAGAGACTAGCTAAAGCTCTCTAGAACTAAAATGTGCGTTTAGAAATTGGAATTTACTGCAAATAGGCTTGTCTATCTATATTTTTGTTCCTATATCAATCTTGATTTGACATCTCAATGTCAATTAACCTCAACATGACACTTCTTCACAACCGCTACAGCTAGCTATCCAATTCACTTTTACTCAGTGAGCGCACAAGGTAGCAAATGAAAGACAGTTCTATATTTAGATTTGAGTTGAGTACGTTGTTGAGTACTTTTATGTACATAGTTGTTAAGAAATGCTGACTACCACTACATGCCCCTCTTAAAAATTAGTGTGAAATCATTCATACTGTAACCCACTCTAGACTGTATCAAGGTAAATGGTACGGGCACTGTTTGGTAGAAGATACTTTAAACTTGTGCTATAGGTACTATATTTTATTATTAGCATTTCAGCGTATGTCCACACATTCACACAGCTGGCGGTTGTACATGCAAACGAAAGTGAATGATCAATTTACATAATCTTTTGTCACATACAAACATAACAACAGTATTTACAAACACGGCTTAGCTCCTTGTTTTACTATCTGTATAGCAGGAGGTAGGTCAATGCAATGCCTTTACAGTTGCACCTATGCAACTCACTTGCCTTGAAACTTTCATCAGTCTTATTAGTCAAATATCCACAATCATCCACAGACAAACAGCACAAATTAGTACTTGCATGCACCATACACGTCCACAATGCGTCAATCTTGATGGAGCTTTGTGAAATTCGGAGAAATGAGTATATATTATTTTAGTATTTGAGATCTTCTTTGTTTGTGTCAGGGATTACAATGTCAATTGGGAATAATAATCTTTTGTGGATATTGTGGATATTGTCAGAACATGGAAACCAAGTCCATTAGAACGAGATTGACAATACAGAGTAGGTATTAGCACTTACTGGTTTGTAAGTATACATTTATTTTTAGCATTGCATATTATCACTTTCTTGATAGTGACAGGAAAAGTTTTTGTATTGAGGATTTACTAAAGAGCACCTGACTGTTTCGTAATAGAAGAGATTTCTCTGGGAAGCCTTTGAATCACTTCTTATTAAGTCAATTTGGATAAGCTGGGTTGAGCAGCTACTTTGTTATATAATTTAATGGCTCCACCACTTCATGATTTATGACTTAATGGTATGCAGTTGACGAAAAGGCATAACTGTAAAAGTGTCAATATCATCGTAGAAATTGTACTTATATCCAGTCATGCTTGATCTGATCGATTTAGATACCAGAAATTTCCCTTTAGATAAGATTCTTGAGTTTTGTATGTTTTGCAGTAATTTATTACCTAAGTAATTGAATCCATTGACTACCTTAACAAGGAAAGTTCCTGTGAGCCAGTTGAGGAAACCTCGCCTACTGTCTATAGGATATCACAATGTAATTAACCAATTATTTTAGGCAGATCA
>JABASH010004356.1:0-14202 GCA_019776445.1 Tomocerus maximus | reverse complement strand
TTGCATATTAAGAAAACAGCCAATTTTTGCTGGATGCCAGCCTTTCAAAAGTGAGCCACAATGCTGGTGGCCTAGTTTGATAGAAAATATTGTATCTATTTTAATTTTTAATCTTCTTTGAGTTTAAAATTTTAAATGTTAACTTTTTACAGCCCCACTCTGTATGAATCTGTTGCTATTGCTATGAATGAAGAAACTGGAGAAAAAATAATGGTCGGCTTCGGCCCAACTCCATTGATGCTGTTAACTGTGCCGTGGAGTTACATTTACGATTTATGTTCATTCAACCTAGTAAACAACGTTTACACAAGTATTTATAGCTGATAAACTATTTACAAAAATAATGCTCAAATAATGACTACTGGCCTAATCTAATGAGACGAAAGAATACAAACCACTGAGTTTTTACAAGTTTTCTAACATACTGTAATAATATTGACGTAATATTATAACGATTGGTGAACAGTGAATAAATGTCATTTTAACACATCATAGCAATAAAAAATATTACGATATTATATGTATGCTTGGTTGTTTTTGCCAAAATGCGGAATCGGACATGCAATATGATGGGTCTATGCATTGTAATTGCATATCTGTTAGCCTAACTTTAACTTTCTTAACTAAGTAACACAATAATGGGTCTAGTTTTTAATAAATTTAAAAAGTAATTTTGTATTTGAATCATTGATAAACATATAAATTATTAAACCATTTTATTCAACAGTGATTTATTCATTCAGTGCAGCCACATACATTTCATGTAATAAAGTATGCACCAATTTAAGTGATAAGTTTAGTAATATATATTTTAAATAGACCATTGCTATATGGATATATATTTAGAAAGACGGCGAAGGTAAATTATTTACTACTATATAAAATTAGCTGCTGCCTAGCACAATGGTGTGCTAGGAAAGGTGTTGAATCTGTTGAAATGTGTTGTTAAACTTCCGCGCCTGCGTACTCTCAGAAATAAACATTCAAACAAATCCTTACGATTTTATATATAAGGATAATGCAAAAGATTACTAGAAGATCTTAGATGGCAATTAAAAAACAATAAACTGCGTCTCCGACTTATGTAACTCCCATGTGTAGTCAGGACCTCAGGACAGATATGGGTTAGGAAATTAACGAAATTGCACCATAAGTTTTGACACCTGCAATCAATTTGATTATAAGTTGTGTGTAAGTAACTGTGTAACCTTTCGAATCACTTATTTCACAACTTTCTACGATGAACAGAACGAATTTATGTCTAATTTTATTACCATTTTTAGCTCGCCCGAGGAAGCGAGCTTATTTACCAATTATGCCATTTATTCCCAATTGTAGGCATTGGTATTAAAAATTGAACATAATATCACTTGTCACTTGAGGTAAACTGGTTTTGATGGCAGGACTGCCGGTTGAAACTTAATTCACGGTCCACGACACGACGGAACATGACATAAGGCACGTACTTTGCACCTGGCCGTGCGGTTGTGCTCATCTATGGCAGTATCCTAGTTCAAGCGTAGTTTAGTTTTTGCGATGACAGTAGTATTGGTAAAGATGCTATGCGTATTGCCGCCGTCCAGGAAATGTTCAAATTTAGCGCTATTAAAGGGAGAAGAAGCCAACATCAACCCACATTAAAGCCGCTAGGGAAAGAGTTGTGAAAATTCTGCTCGGTTAAAGTTCGTCGTTTTCCACCGAAAAACTATTCATAATGTCGGATACAAAAGTGGAAACAAATTCGGACAAGTCTGTGGAACAAGTGTCACAGGTAAAAAATAATTAATAATTTGTAATACATAGAATAACCGATACAATTTTAATTTATTTATTCGATTTTCCATCGGTTTGTATTAGATTGGGGGTCGGCCATAGTATTCCCTATCTTAAGCAGCGTTTTGAGTGTTATTTTTACCGAGTGTTTTTGTAGTTAGTCCGCTCTTGTTGGCGTATTTTTCAATTTTAATAAATATTAGAATTGTCTTTGATTAGAAAAGGTAATGAATCGATGGCCATTAACCCCTTTTTGAAGCGGAAATAATTTTTAAAGTAAAATAAAGTAATGCAAATGAGCATCATGGCGCATGAATGGAAAGCCGTTCCCTCTCTGTTTACCTATGAGATTTTCCTTACGAATGTGAACCCAGATCCAATACAACATTTGGTTATTAGTTCTTGGTTTTCATCTCCAATTTAATTGCGATCGTTCGCGTCTTTTCTATTTTATTCAAGTTCATGGTTATCAGGTGGACCATTCCCGCCATGTCGTCCCAATTTAACCACATGAAGTCAAGCTGTTGAGTCGTATTGTCAATATATGGTTTAGGTCATAATTGCCCTTTTATTATCGGCTTGTAAGATAAAGTCGAAAATATCAATTTGATGACTGTTTGTTCAATTCTAATCCCAATCGCTGTTGAAAATTAGATTCAAACGGTTTAAAAATGGTAAGCAATGTCTGTCAGTTGGCCACTTGACGATTTCGTCATTAGGTAATATGGTAATGAGGTAATGGTAACAAGTTTAACGTTGCCATCAACTCGTTCTCTCGCCCTGTGTTGTGTTCTAACGTCTTCCCCAAAACAGTAACATTGTAAACGACATTTTTTATATTCTCCATTCTCTGACCTCATTGTATCAGGTTATTTTTGGTGACCAAGTAAATGGACTAAATCTTAGATTCTTGCATTACTTATTATTATTATAGTTACTTTCCGTTTGATTAAACTTTGAACTTAACTTCAGCTTTTGTGTACCAGACACAAGAAATTCGATGTTTTGTGTTTTGGTCATAGGTACAATTTTATATTGTATGATGATTATGATTACTTTTAGGACGGAGCCGGGGACTCTGCGGAAAATTCAACAAATAAAGGGCGTCGTTCAAGTGCAGGCCGACCTAAAATATCCAGAATTATGAAAGATGTCCAAGAAGGAGAAGCATTATTAAAAGTAATAATTTTTTTTAATTAGAACACTTGTTTTTGTTCCAAGTAGTATTGATTGCTATAATTTTACCTTTCAATTTTGTAGGAAATGGGTCACAAAGACGAAGGCCCAGAAATGGAAGGAAGACGGAGAACAAGATCATCAATGAGGGGAGCACCTCCACCTATAACACCACCTCCAGTTAAACGCGAGCGGCGGTCTGGGTCATCTGCAAATACTAATGCTAACTCCGTAGAGAAAGCCAAGAAACCTACTACACCAGCACCAGGTCGTGGCCGTGGTCGTGGACGGCCGAAAAAAACTGATATAGAAGCAGAAAATAATGTCAATGATGAAGTAAATGATAATGATGCGGAGAAAGAAGAGAGTGAGACTTCAGCTAATGTGAATGAAGAACCAGAGAAAATGGAAGTGGATGGTACTAATGAATCCAAGTCAAAAGCTGAAAAATCCAATGCAGAAGTAAAAGAAAGTAAACAAGATGAAAAGTCTCCCGTTAAAAAAGAAGAGAAAAAGAATGATAGTACTGTGCCCGAGAAAAAGGTAAGAAATATAATATTAAACAACCTTTTTCAATTAGTCCTTAGAACATTTATTGGTTATGATTTCATTTACTATTTTGGGGTTTACGTTTATATCCAATCCAATCTTCCGGTAGCTTCTGTTTAATTCTTATTTTAAATTTTTGTACTCATTTAGGCTAAACGTTTATAGTAAAAATGTATTCAAAGAAGCATTTTCGAGTATTCCGATTTTGCGATGTTTGTGTGGTCATTGGGGTTTGGGTATATCGTTATTAATATGTATTCAAATGTATCTGAAAATAGTCAATTTATTGCTAAATACTAGATTACAGTAACTCGACTTCTAATTTTAATTTTATATTGACATTGTGTCAAGTTGAGTGGAGAAGTTAATTAAATCGATTTTTAGATAAAATATGTTAAGATTAGCGCAAATTCGGAAGTAATTTATTTGATAAATCATTTACGAATTTCTATAATTCAAATTTCTGTAAGTTGGGTTGATTCAAAAATTATAAATCTGCACTGCACACTAATAAGGATTATTTTATTGGTGTTAGATAAAGAAAATTATCAACCTCAACGGCAAGGAAACTTATAATAATGTACGTTAATAACTGTTATTGTGAATTTGTGACTGACATATTGAATATTGACATTTACTGTGATAGTGATCCTCCTTATGAGTCTGGCAAGACTATATTTCATACTTGTTCAGACTCCCATTTTACGTGGCAAGGAGGAAATAAAACGCGATATTTCCACCTGCTTCCATTTTCAATATGGATTGCAGTACTAAGAGTATCGGACAATATTGAAGTAGTAATTTATATAGTTATTATTTCATTTTAGGCATTATTAATTTTTTACGTTTAGTGCAGTGTGCTCTTTAGAATTATTGTAAAATATTATTATAATTATTAATGTACAAGATGATAATGTAGGGAACGAAATAATAATAATACTTTGATTTAAAATATAGGCGGAAGAATCAAACGCCAAAACGACAGTTGAAAAAATTCCTGAGAAGAAAGAAGATGAAAAGGAAAAGAAGCCCGAAAAGAAGCCCGAAAAGGTTGTAACTCCTGAAAAAGAGAAGGAGAAGGAGCCGACCATCCCTGTTTCTTCTCCAGTTTCAAAACCCAAGAATGGAACAGAAGAAAAGAAAGAAGAGGCAGCGAAACCACCACCACCTGCTGCTGTCCCAGCTCCTACTCCTACTCCAGTAACCCCAACAAAGCCAACGGCACCTGCTGTCACTGTCACTACCCCCACGTCAACGCCTGAAAAAAAAGTCAGTAGTTCTGGTGGCGGGACTGCTTCTCCTATTCCCCCTCCAGCTACTGCAGCTACAACACCAAGTGAACCCGCCATTGCTAACGTTTCTACCGCCTCGGTCACAGCGGCGTCAGAGCCGAAGAAAGAATAAATCCATTGGTTTTAAAGAAAATCGAAAATCAAAAAAATCAAATTAAGATAAGCAAATCTACTGTACTATTATACATTATCCATGCCTATTGTAAAAATAGGTGAATACAGATAACTAAGTTAAATACAAAATACAGTCGTATTGAGTTTTGAATTTGAACGAAGGATTAAAGATTTTTGACAGGGATGAGTGGTGGAATGAGAATTTTGTACAATCTAGACTAAGACAAGCCGAAGTGGACTATTCTGTTATTTCTTGCTAGGCTTTTGATTTTACATTTGGGTAAGGGTTTTTTGAAAATTAGACTGTACTGAATTGTCGTAATATATGTATGACCCTAATGTAATGATTACATTGTAATCATATACTCTTACTCCAGTTCCAGTGTACCATTACTGATAGAATATTATGACTTTTGTTTTATGGTAGTGCAGATTAGCATCTCCCGAACTAAGAATATCAAAATAACTTTTCAATGTATCAGCATCTTAGGTATGCATGAGAAGGATGCTTTTACAATATGTGTGTCCTCTAATATGACGAGTTTCAGTGAAAACAGCCTTCTAAGATTTCTGTGAACAGCCTTCTAAGATTTTTATGAACATTTTCTTTCCAGGCATGATGTAGCAATTTCTTAAATGTGACTTTGAGCATGTATAATAATGTATACACAGAGTGGGAAAAGTCTTAAAATTAGTACATGTAAATATATATCCTATATTATTAGTATCTTTATCTGTACCCTTACAATTAGTCGAAATACTATTATAGATGTTTATTTAAAGTTTAATAAGCCAAAAATTTGTATCTTTGTAGCTAGGTTTTACACTTGATTGGCATATATTTAAATTAATCGTATTAATTAGTTAGTATGCGTAAATGGTATTTGGAATTTAATTTTAAAGGGAGGAAGAGCAGTGAGCCAGCACTCACTAAAGAAAACACCTGTAATATGGAAAGTAATATTAATTAGAAGGGGATTTATTTTGATCTGGATTTTCATTTTACTAGTTAAAGATGCAAATGGGGATTCGTCTAATTATTGTTATGTGTAGGCTGAAAAAGAAGGAAATTTTCCAAATTATTGGACTAGATTTTCTCAAAATCAAAAATGACATTGTTTCAGAGCATTATATTATGTAGATTATGATATAATTTCCGTTATTAAAGTTGGCATTAAATATGAATATTATGAAGTGATTGAATTTTGAGCTGTGTTTTTATAACGTAATTGTTAAATGTTTGTTGTCTATCTTTCATTCATTATAAATTTGCATTCATCCATTCTTTTTATAAGAAAGTTTTAAGATGTGCTACTGATTAATTAGTTTATTTAGATTATTATCAATCTGCACTGCACACACATCGATGTATATGTTAGTATAACATTAAATAACTATTATTAATACTTTAATATTTCTAGCGGTTTAGCATCAATTAATTTAGCATTATGACCTCACGATCTTCTTACTGTGGTAATACTACGTAGTACGTATTGGTAATGTTGCATAATAAATGTATTGTACATTTTGTCGTAGGCAGGTGAGCTGTCAATAATAGTTGTTGGATCTGTAGTTCTTTCGTTCATGATTTCTAGCATAATTTTCCCATTTTTAGCCGCAATGGTTTGATGTCTTTATTTCAATTAAGTTTAAGGCTAAAGAACTTTGACATTGTATAAGAAACCACATTTTAACTAATAGTTTCAGAATAGGTTCATATTTTGTGGACTTTATATATAACTAAGCTGAAATGATTTTTTAACTGTTTAGGAGTTGCAATACTGATGAAGTATCCCTTAAATGTATTGTTGAGCAATAGTAAACTACAGTAGTATTGTTTATTAACCAAAGGTAAATTGTGGTATTGTATCTGTCTATAACGTACTAATATATAAAATAGGCTTCTGTCTAAAACTAAAACTATGTAAAAACTAACTGAATGATATTGGAGCTTTATTGCTACTGTCAGATTATTATTTATTTTCTAATAACCTATCAATGGCCTATGTATTACCACTCAGCTGCAATTTCTATTTTAAATTATTGGTTCTACCAAGTCTCAACCCAAAAATTTCATTTTTATCCGTGAACTATCATTATCAATATCAAAGAAAAATTATAATTTTTGTTAGTACATATAAGATAACACAATACTGTTTAATTTGTTAACTTTGAATCTACAATTCCCATAATGACGAAACTAAACAATAGTAACATTGATCTCGGGTGATGATTTTTGAAGGTAGTTTGGTTATTCTGATAAATTGAAGTTAATGTCCTAGTTGTGATTGAAAACTTGATTTTTTCTCAAATAATATTACCAAACTTTAATGATGTTCTTCAATTTAATGCTCTTTTTGGCTGTTTTAAACCATAGTTTTAACATTAGTCTAATAACGATTACGATTGCAATAAAGAAACCAAATGCATACGTTTTAATGAACAGCTCGTTATAGATAGGAAGATAAGCTTATTAATTTTTAAAGTACAGTAAATATATTTATTCATAGTCAATCATTATCATTGTACTTTAAACCTGTATTGCATTTGTAAAGATGTGCTTGAGTGTTTTCTGTTACATAGTTTGAGGAATCAAGTGGTTAATGTTCTTGTAACCTGGTGCATTGAAAGTTTGATTTGTATCTTGTAATATTAATATAGGTAGGCTATATTATTTTACTTATGTCTGAATGCGTATGAACTGATAAATAGTTCTTATTGAATCAAAACTGGTCAGATGCGGCAGGAGCAATGTATATATTTTCTTATAACAGTTAACACTACCAACGTCATTTTCGTTTATCATGGTTGATTTATTATTTTTAGTTCGTTCTATTTGTCGTCTAAAATTCAGAACATAATATTATACTTACGTCTGATTCCGTTTTGACTATGAATCCGAATATGAAATAACGAAGTTTCAATTTCCTAAAATAAATTGGTGAGCCTGTAGTTACACAAATAGATGCGTCATATCAGTCTATAAAAGACCAACCAGTCAAGTTGGTCCAGCTAGAGGCAGCAAGAAGGTAGTGATGAGCATTTACAGTTACAGAGAACATACCCAACCAAGTACATTGAAACTTAAAACTATTATCTGTAGAAAACAGCGGCGTAATCTCGTTCACAAATACTTTTTCATGTTGTAATGTATGTAACTAAATACCAAAATGTAATTAGTAATTGATTACCTACTATTTTTAATGAAAAAGTATGAAAGCACCCAATTACGTGAAAAATGCGAGGGTGGTTGAAGAAACAGTTTTCTTATCATTTACTCATAAACTTTAAACCTTATCTTAATCTCATACGGATTGATATAGAAGCTCTGATTTTATTTAACTGCCCCTGTCAAAAGTTGTTGTCACCAATCCTCACGTCATTTCACGTTATGGTTTACTAGTACAGAGTACACAGACAGACAGTGCAGCTGCAGAGTACAGTACAGATTAGTAATTAAAAAATAATTATAATAAAATAATAGTAATTCATTAAAGAATAGTTGGTACAAATTCTTGCAAATTAGTACTTAGCACACGCTAAAAGTTAAAATGTTATACTTACTAAAAGGACTAACTTTATGAACAAAAATTTTGTAGTAGGGGTATTACAATTTATTACCTGTAAACTGAGTGGTTTCTGTTATTAAACTGTACTTGTATTAACAGTATACCTCAGTGAACTAACATTAGCTAACTAATTATAAGTGAACTACTAGCTACTTTCATACAAATAAATAGAGAAGACACTCATTCATTTAAGATTATTAACTTAGTGAAGTAGCATCTAATTCTAAAGCTCCTTAATATCCAAACCACAAATGTTCTACAGATTTATATTCTTCTTGTTGTCCAACTGATTTTCACTTTCGACTAAGACTTTAGGTGTGTAATAATAATGTAGACTAAAAGTACCTACACTTACATACAATATTGACAGTTATTCTTTAGCCTTAACATTTGGAAGTATTAGTTTGGATTTGTGACTAAATGTTATTACAAGTTAATGAGTAAAATGTATTGCGACGCAAGATATACAAATGGTATGGAAAGAAAAGAATAGGATGCATAGGAAGGAATACAACCAGAATTTAGTGTAATCCATTTTACGCATTAATATATTTGTATTTCATTCACAACTGCAAACTAATAACTTTGCAACTAGCAAAAATCAAGTATTACGAGTATTACACTGTATAAGTGTGTTTAGGTTATTCAAATAAACTGGTACAATTGGAGTAGAATAGAATGTGTTTGTAGAAAATAACTAATTTTTGAATGACCTTTGAAATTCTAAGTCTGGGAATGTAAAATGTAATGTAAATTGTAAAGGAGTAAGACCAGACCAACTTTTTACGGAAATAAGATCCACTTACTACTGTAACGTAAAGTAACTTGCTAAAATAATACAATCTATACGAATATTAAATACAAAGTTACATTTACATACGACTGTTGTCTCGTGTGGTTAGGTGTGCAAATCTGGCTATACGCTGCTGGTAAACCTAACATAAGTCAGTTATATAGTTAGCAAAATACTATGAACTGCTAATTAAGACCATATAAAATGGTAAATCAATAAATCAACTCATACAACGTAACAAACATAACATTCACTCACATTGTAACAAACAAAAGAGTAACATCTAACACAAACCAAGCTACCCCGCAAGTACTAAATGATATTGTGGCGGAAGTGGAGCATAACTCTTTGGGGTATGCAACCAAACGTAAACATATTAATAGGGGCGTACAATGATTAATTAACAAACTAATTGTAATAAAACTCATGTTTAAATGAATGAGATAATATTTCTGTAGTAGAGAGTAGATATTATCTGAGTTTGTGTACATGGGTATTATGATAATTTATGTAGGCACGTACTATTTAATTGGTACCCAAGAGTTTGACAATTTTGACCTTTACTTATCACAATACTTACCATACCACATTGATGAGCAATCTCTAACTAATTGTATTGTTTTCTGTTTATACTATTAGTATTTTGTGTTTGTGTGAGCATGCAAGGGTAGAAGAGCTCTAAAGAAAGCTCCGTTTCTTATCAAGGCTTACTTATACTACTTTTGTGGCTGTTGGAAAAAGTAGTTTTAGTCTAAAATGTATAAAATAGTAGACAATGAATTTGTACATAGAGTTTCAGGTGAAGTGAATTTATTTGATTAATTGCATTCCTGATTTGTGCGGATGTACTGTACTGTATTCATTTAGAATGCTATATTGTTACAAGGTGAAGTAAATTAAAATAAAATGCAGATGTCTGTACTCCTTGCATTCATTGAGTAACTATTCATTTTTGCTGTGCAGTACGGTAGTACGGTGTATAGTAATTAAAGCCTTTAGCCTTCATATTTATTTAAGCTTATTTAATATTATAACAATAAAAGGACCACCTTCAGAACGAATTTAGGACTGTTGTTGGACCATTATATAAAAATTAAAACATTTTCATCACCAGAAATATATAGTAAAGTACATCCATACCAGATTATTCGATTAAATATTAAGGTATGATTTAGTTTACCAGCGCAGACAGTTACGTAGTAATTTTGTGCTGAGTTACATTTATAATATTAATGTACACAATCTTGAATTCATATGCATTATCAAATCCCTTATTCGATGCGACTAAAATTTTGACTTTTAGGAACGCTTCGTTCATTCATTATTCTCATACAATTGTTGCACCCTTTCTTTAAGGCAGCATAGCAGTGTGTCATCATAGACTTGTGTAATTTGTTTTATACAGATACTAACAAAAGTCA
Source organism: Tomocerus maximus (assembly GCA_019776445.1). Taxonomy (NCBI): domain Eukaryota; kingdom Metazoa; phylum Arthropoda; class Collembola; order Entomobryomorpha; family Tomoceridae; genus Tomocerus; species Tomocerus maximus. Next base: position 3,515 of record JABASH010004356.1, on the reverse strand, counting down.
GAAGTACATTAGAATTCAGATAAAATAAGTACCATCAATCTAGCCTTTCAAGTTTTCAAAAATTCAGGATTTCATAACTGAGATTCTTCGAATCTGTTACCCCTTTACCGAGTTGAAGATACTGTTTCATTGGAAGTGGTTCGCAATGCTATGGGTTTTGCTGTAAAATAAGGTGATGCCACTCAAGACTCAACGAACGCAACGGGGATTGTATTGCACCAATTCGTGAGACTCTCACTCTGCTCTCGTGATTGTTGGTTCAGTTGGTTTTGTAAGTAGCTCAACTTCTGTCATCGACATCGAAACCATCCAGTCCGACAGAGTTGACATTGGGTGGCAAGGTTAGGAGGAAAACAGAGAAGATAAGAGGAATTTCTTGTTAGGAACAGTGAAGATTAGCCGAGTGTGAAAAGGACGAGATTTCTCGATTACTACCATTTGAGACTTTTCCCATCTTATTGGGACTTACGATTACACTATTTGTCTTTGTTCGCTTCAGCTCGTAAAGTTTTTATTCTTGGCTACGACTTGTGTAGATTTCTATGTACATTTCGGCATGACAAACTTTAAAATAGCTTCGAAAAGATTATCAAACTTTCAAAGTTGTAGCATTATTAGACCTGCTGCTGTTATTGCACAATATAATTTCTTGGCCTTAGCTTAAGTGTCTGTGCAAAGTGTTTTGGATTACAGAAGAGCTAAAGTGACACGAATGAAATCCCCATTTAAATGGTTTAGTAGTGCATGCTTCATGTTGTTCGATATCTCATGAGCTTTTAAATAATAATATTATGACATAGATGCAAAAGTAAATAGCTTAACTAATTTTATTTCGCACATTATTTCATACTTCAAACATTTTCCATTCCTGAGAAGTTGGACAGATTGAAATTGTTGAACGTAAACCAAGCGAGTTGTTGACGGCCATATCATAGAAATAATTTTTGTTCAATTTCAAAACTTCTGAACTTGAAGTCTTGATATGATGGTCTTAGGCGTTGGTTTGGGTATGAACCTCTAGCAGGATCATTATAATGCAATAAGTAATGTCTAGTTTTATATGTGTACGTGTGTTTAATTTGTCAAGTTTTCCAAACATTATTGCCATAAGGTAGTAAGTACAATAGAGATTATGTTACTCAAAGTCGAAGGATGTAGTCTGGATGACTCCGAACTCCGAGAATGCTTTGATGGAACAAGAATTCCAATGAAATGTGCAATTGATGAATTTGACATTTTGACACGTTATTTTCCGCACGTCTAGCATAAATCTCAAAATTGCTGCACAGCTCATAAATTAAATTGAATTCAAAATGTGTCAAGTTCCATGTCGTAGCTCACACTGATGCATAGTTTTCCTTTCACAGTACAATTTATTAGCATTCCTGTCCCTGTAATAGAAATACATAGAATCCCGTAAATATAATCGCATAAGAAATGTTGCACTTGACAATTTCAAATTCGTGGGACGTATACTTAATGACAGTACACGTAGTTGTTGATAAATACGAAATAGCAGTCACATCACGCTCTTGCACAGCGGAGCACAGAGATACATTTCAGCTCATTAGCTCTATCCGGAAATTTTCCTAAAGAGAAGCACTGATAAATTTTATTTTGCCAGTAAAACTTGACTTATCACTAGAACACTGAGTGTGACTTGGCTAAATGAATAATAACGTTAATTTCTACTTGCACAAGTGTAAATGGTATGAAGCGTCCGAAGGTAATTATTTAAATTTTAGTGACATACATCCATACATCAGTGTCTTCACTGCCTTCTACTTTCACTGTTTTCATCACAGCGTAATTCACTTTCCTCACCATTGCCTAGTGGTTACGTGCAGATAAGTACTTCAATTCCCCGGGCATGTTTTCATACTTGTCTTTTAGTCATAGATAAATAGATCACTGTTCTTGTCATTGTCAGTTGTAGTCTTTAGACTGTCAACTGAATAATGCATCAAATAATTACTAGTTTTAATGATATACGACACACGTAGTACACTAGTACATTTTCTTGGTAAATAACTTTGCAATATTGTTACATTACCTATGTATTCAAGAAGCTCCGTGAATTCGTGATTCAGGCAGACATGCATATAATACAGAAAATAAAGTAAATGTTTACGTACACGGGAGAATTATGCCACGTGAGTGTTTGGAAGACAGAACAATTTTCCTCGCAGTTTTCCAAGTCGAAATGTGATTGAAGGATTAGACAGATTCCAATGATTCCTTAGTTGCATGATTTTGCTTTGTCCAAAACAAAACGTGTAGTATCTCCAGGATTTTCATTCGCTTAAAATAAGTGCTTCAGATAGTTGTTCATGCTTTACTTCTTGGAAAGGAAAATGGAAAGTCCAATAATCTTTTACTTTTAGTGGTCCAGTCTGTTGAAAACCGGAATTTAATTTTAGGTTCACAAACTCAGTACATCTAATTAGATGCTCGCACGTGGATCAAACTTCTTGTTTGTAGTAACAGAGTGTTGTCTATATTTGCGAAGGAATTCGATGTATATCCTTCAGTAAAGCTTTCGATTAATTTGCAAGGTATGTCGTTTTATAGCAAATACTATAGTCTACATCAGTTTCAAGGGAATTTGTAGTATGGGTGGTTGAAGTGTAGTAAAAGCCCTGTAAACCTCAACAACTGTACAACCAGAACTTTCCATTACATGTTGTTGTTTCCTCCACTTACGTCTTTATTTGACCTAAATTCCTATAATTAGACAAATTAGAGCTCTTGCATGCATGCATCTCCTTCTATTCAACAGACCCAGCTTATGGCACTTACCCAGGTAGGCACTAATGTTTTACAATAGTTGGCAAACACAGACATAAAAATGGACAGCAGGTGAGAATTTTTACCATGCATAAAATCCCACTTCCAAGCAAACTTTAGTGAATATTATTGGTAAATAGGCAGTAGTGAGTATGTGTCTTTTGAAAGGCCAGCATTTAAATCTACAGATATAAAAATGATGTCTGAAAAGGAGTATGGAGATTATTGAGTGATTTCTCATGCAATTATGTAGTACATTTTATTTACTTTTCGTATACTAATAATTGTTGTGCAAATGCTGCGTATATTTATATGCGTAATGCATAAAAATTTTTTGCTCTAGTATTGCTGTCGAGAGTAGAGGTGATACGCAGACAAAGAATAAGTCTATTTTTACTTGAGTATGATAAGAAAAATGTAGAAATCGTACTTTCTTCCTTCAAATCTTGATACTTTTGTAAATTCATGTTACATAAGTCTTATACAATATTAATTAGTTTTCTAATCATTGATAAAATAATGCCAGAGAACGATTGTCATATGAATATATCTATTGCGTATTGTGTACACTCATTATTATTGCCTGTGTGCACGTATATACATAACTGCCAAATGAAAAAATGATTTCTTTTATTGAATGCTAATACTTCGACATCAAAGTGTAATGACTTTCAAAGGGAATTTTTCAAAGAAAAAAGTTCTAGGTTCGAATAAGTATGACCATGGAT
>JABASH010004355.1:0-14203 GCA_019776445.1 Tomocerus maximus | reverse complement strand
TACCTACCCATACGTAAATGGATGTTAACTTCGGCTTGTTTTACATTTGATGTTAGTGTCATGCATGGAAAATGAGTTCAGACTGTAATCACTGTAATATTGTTTTTACTATAACGGTGAAGTAACGTCACGTATCCTCTTTCGGATTTCGATGATGTAAAGAATTACTCTTTATATATACAGTATCATGTACTTGTACCAAAAGGGTAGTATCGTGTATCTTGTATAAGTTTATTACAACATTTGCCTAACCTATGAAAATTAGAATTGAACTCTACTTTATCTTAACACTACCGTAAAATGTATATATTAGGAAATGTCGTGAACATAAAACCGATGTTCACCTTCGTTTCGAGCTGGTTCTTGGCTTGAACTATGTGGAAGTCACTTCACTCCGAGTTAGATGGTTAATTCAATGTGAAATACATAATTTTTTAGATTTTAAGGTATAATATTTAATAATTCAGGACCTTACTAGTTTGAGCTTTACAAACTAAAATTAGTGCTGATGTATTAGACCGAATTTCAAACAATTTCAAGGTATTTCTAAGTCAAATCTGACCTGTTTTTTTAAGCGTTCACGACGGCAGCAAAGGAACAGCAGATCTGTGTAGTTATATAATACAAAGTTTTGTCTATTAATTAATTCTTGGTTATTTTATTAACCTTGAAATTTAGTCTTATAGCACCACTAATTCAGCGAATTATTTTGAACCATTATCGCAAGTTAAATATGCAAAGGGTGTTCATTCAATCGTATTCCATTTCCATCCGTGTTCATTTAGAATAAAAACTAAATCTGGAAAGGGGTTTTCCATTTGCACTATGCGTTCTTCGGTAGCTAATAAATATAACTTTTCTTTGCGCTATACTTAACAGTTTGCTAAGATTTTTTCACCATTTTTACACGCATAAGAATAGAAAACTTCTACAATGCTTATACACAGCTAAATTCTCATCCACTTAATATTAAATCAGAAATCGTCAAAGAGATTAATATAAAAATGAATGTTTCGTTAGGGTTAAATGGGGAAAGCTCACGAGATGATTTGCATAATTAACTGTGAATATAACAAGCACAAACTCTAAATGACGTTACAATAGCAGAGCAAGGTTTTGATTTTTGATTGCTAGGAAAAGTATTGCCAAAGAATCTGGATGTTGTCTTAAGCCTTACTAACGAATAGAATTCAAAATTGCATTCATATGCTTTGATTAAATATCATTGGGTGTGTTAAGTATTTATTGAACGTCACATTGCAAAAGGAAACCAATAACTTTTACATAAAATGGTTTTGAGAAAAGCGAGTAAGTTGCTACTAAAAATAAATACAAAATTGTATATTATTTGGTAAAAAAAGTTGTAAAAAAAGTTTAACGCAGTAAATGCTTACTTTCTCAAGTTTTGAATGTATTATACGGTTATAGAAAAAGTTTACCCACATAGATTTGAGCTTAATGGAATGTTGGTTTTGTAAGTTGGGGGAAAATTGTAAGTTAAATAATATGTCACTTTTACCTTGTATTTGGATTTGTGTAATGTCACATGAATGTAAGGAATTTGTTATGCTGGTACTTTAAAACAAAAAATGAAGACAAGGAAGAGAAAAGCTTGTCATCGCCGAAGAAAAAAGTCCCTAAGACCCCAGTACATAAAGCATAGGGGTTAATGATAAATATGAAGTTCCGAAATTACAGTATGTTGTTAAAGGGAAGAACAAATGCTAAAAGAATTTGAGACTCCTGTCGTGTCGTTCATTAGCTTCTTTGATACATACCACATTGAGATTTGAGCAAAGTATAAATATTATTATGGAAACTATAATGAAAGGCTGGTATCTATTGATATTATATTTAAGTGCTTAGTAAAGAACAGAAAATGGGCTGTAGATATAGATGCAAGACTAAACAATATAAGGTTAGCTGTGTCGTTGACGATGTGATCAGTAAAATATACATATTTTTATTTAGCTTAAGGTATAGACAATTCGTTTCCTGCTGACTTCGTTAGATTTTTTATTATTAAATTCATGGGTCATGTTTGTCTCCACGTTTGTGGATCAAACCGACTGGAAGGAGCAATGTCAACGCTGATGTGTTGAAGTTGAGTTTCATCATACTTATTTATGATATTCGGTAGAGCGTCGCTGCTTTTGTGGGTATGTAATGCTTATATGTTTTCCATGTCCCTAATTCCTGCAGTCAAAGATGTTAAGTATACACAACAAAATCGTTTAGTTTAGAAAAGTTAGGTAAAACAATGTGGAATAGAGTGGAAATAAGGTTGATGAAATAAAGGTATGTATTTCGGGAACTGTATACCACATGCGGTGAGGTCCACTGGAGTTCTTTATCTCTCGAAAGAATATGACCAATATAAATAAATGTTCTCCTAGGAATGTTGACAACAGATAGGATCACTCCATTCTATTTCCTTTTCTTGTTTCTTTTATAGGTGCATACCATATTAACTACTATGAGAATTTGTCATAGCCGTCCAGTACAAGTCATTCTCTAAGTTTGTGACTTGTCTCGATGATTTCGATCTATAAAATACTTAGGTCCATGAGCAGAGATACCATCAGCCCCAGCTAGGCCTTGGTTATAAATAATCATATCATCCAATCCTTGTTACGCGAATTGATAAATATGCCCAGTGTTTATGTCAACGTTTTTCTTCAATTGGACTACTTTCTTGTAAATGATTTTATATACATTTACCACTGCCTTGTTTTATTGCCATGATACTTTATTTCTTTCCTCATCAGAGCAATCTGATTGTAATGAGATTACCTTGTCTGTCGTGAACAAAATAGTTTTTGCTACCGCAACGGTACATATATTTAATTGCATACTAAACCTAAGTAACCTATGATTGCATCTAATCTAAACAGCAACCAAGATCAACAGAATGAATAATATATCAAATTACAGGCACTTGAAGGTTGACTTTTTGCACACCATTTATTATTACTACTTCTGAACTGCTGTTTAAATAGCAGTAATGACAATTCTGTGTTATTCTTATATACACAATCCATTAAATAGTGAACAATACCAAGAATAAACCGAAAATAATTGGAGTATATTACTGCAACAAGCTACATTCAGGAGAATTGATAGATTGAAGTATATAGAGCAAAATAAATATTACCTATTTAGATTTCATTTTAAGCGTAAGCACTGTCAAAATTCATAAATCCAAAGTGACACATTTCCATAAAACCTTTTGTTCTTATCCCTGCAAGAACTTTTCAGTAGCCACAGCAGACTGTTTTGTAATATTATCCATGACTTCTGTCATTGTGTGTACTGCATTTTTTATGCTGCATGCGAAATAGCGGATACCTTAACACTCAGACCAAATATTGATTTCAATGAAATGTTCGATACAAAAATGTATTCCATAAGAGTAAACTTGTGAGCCATAAAGGGCATTTTTTTCTTCATTCTTTGTTGGTTATTTTCATTTGTGATGATGTTTAAACCAATGGTTAGAGCATCGGTATTTTTCTGATAGAACTTGGGAAAGTAGGTCTGTGTATAGCAAAGCCTTACAATCAAATTTTTACAACTTATATTCACTGCTTGAACTTTACCGACAGATGTACTAAAGGGCTAGTGCAGATGCGTGAAATGACATTTTTCGGAATGTTATATTTAATTTCATCGTACAAGTCTCTGATAAAACTATAGTTGCCAAAAAACGTAATGTCTATTTATTATTTATCTTATCTAGGTATTGCCTTTTTTATCTTTGATGGTAACAGTAGCATTGCGTTTTTAGTTTGCTTAACTTCCAATTTCAAAAAACTCGGAGCTTATTACACTATTTTTGAAGTTGATCCAAAAAGGACTTTGATATTCTCAATTAAAATGACTTAATAGGCAGGAAAGCATTTTTTGCAAAAGGGTAATGGCCACGACTGTATAGCCGTTGTATACTATTAGTATATGGTATATATGTCACACTAATACTATATTTACTGTGTGCTACATTCTGATTTCTATATTATCTAGTGATTAATATTAAAAGGAAGATAGTATCCATTTCTGGCATTTCTTTTGGATTCATGCATCGATGTAATACATGAAGTCTTGATTCCCGTTCCATTTTCTTCTCAGAAAGTGTATAGTAAAGACGAGCCAATAAAAGCCTGCTGTTCTCATGTGATATGGCAAGCTTTCGGGGTTTCCTTTGCCATGTGTTTGTGAGTGAGTTGGTCAAAGTTACCGTTGGAAGCACAAAGACCAAGAATCCTCATACATAAATTAAATAGGATTCTATATTATAGTCTCCTTTTCTTGATTGTTCCTTTTCTCCTGTGCTTTCATATATTTTTACCCGAGTCTGCCTTGTTCCGCTTTCCCCATTTCCAACATGTCTAAGAATCGAGTAATTCTTCTCAACTTCTATTGTGTCACTCATGCCCGTCTCATTGGATTCAATACTTGGCTTAGGAGTCTGGTTCCTTCGGAAGACTTTCCTGTGGGTATCTCCATTGTTCCCGACTGACAATCAGCCTTGGAGTGAAGAGTTGAATTATATTAAACCTCCGACAATGACATGAAAAGGGATATCATTAGCCCCCATTCTTTGATCAAATGGCTTTTGTCTTCTAATAAAAAACTTTCGGAATAAATTATTTCGCTATAATAGTAGTACTTAGGTAACAATTAACCAATATAAACTTAGCACAGAAGAGCCACATTAAATTTTGCGAACGCATTCTTTTTATCTGATGTATGCTTATCAAAACACAATGAGGAGTATAATAATCAACTAATAATGTAACTCAGATATTTATTAGACATTCTGAAGGAAATCATTACCGTATGGATCAGGCATGAGATTGCGCAAAACTTGTGAAATAAAATGCCATTTCTCTAATACAAAAATACTACTTTTTCCAAGAGTCTTGTGTATGTCTCCGTTTTCCTTCGTTGCAAGTAGTGATTATGGCTTTTCAAGAAATCCTAGCCAAGAAGTAGTACAAACGTAGGCACTTATCTGTCATTTGCTCCACTTTTGCAAAGTATCTAAAGTAGTCTGAGAATAGCGAGGATAGATAATGTCTAGTGTGTGCAAGTCGAAAATGACGTGATGAGGTTTTATTTAGAATCCTATCATACACGTACTACTTACTTCAACTTGTGTATTGATAGTCAGTACGTCAAGGTAGTAAATAAATAAAATCTCCTGGCATTAGTCGGACACGATATATAATTCCAAATGGGTCGAGACATAATATATAGGTACGTACGTACTTAATACTACTGAATAGGGTAACTATAGTGCAATTGAAAATCTCCATCAAGTATGTGCACCAAGTAAAATATATTAATACATTGACTTAAGTATTTTCCGCTGAGGTTAGCATTAAATGAATAAAGAGCAGACGACACAGAAGAGACCTGAGTGAGCTAATTGTAAATTGTAAGTCTTGAGTGGGGACTTTGAGTATGATCAGAGGATAAGAAAGGTTAGGAGCCAACATTTGGACCTTAGAACTTATTATGGTATATCTGGCTGTGGAGTGGAGACAGATTGGAATTGTGAATTGGGAAACAAAGCGTCGGGAGTGCATTGTGTATCTGTGTGTATGTCATAGTTATAGATGGTACAGGAAGGAGGACCCCAGATCAGATGAGATAAAATAAAGTGTGGCGAGCAGAAAGAGAGAAAGGCCTTTTGGTAAAGCAATCTATCTTTTCCATCGGTATGTCGATCCCGTATTTCATTGAATTGGATTCGTCGAGTACGTAGTGAACGGAGTGAAGAGATGTTTTAGTCAGTCTATTTCTCCAGGACAAGAAGTTAAGCCAAACGAAGGCGAGGATCTGCTCTATATATTATTCGGTTTTATTTGGAGCCAGGCATGGATATGCGGTGTGTGTGTCCATATCCCTCGGATTGGACTGATACATAGATTATGTACCGGGAAGGAAGGCATTGGATGCGAAGGAGAGTCAGAGGAATGAGGAATGGGTCCACTAACATTCAGAAGCTGTGCAAAAACTAAAGATTGTCTTGTTCGGAAGATATTGAATGTTTGGAGCTTTCTCAGGAGCCCTGTATGTGTCTGTACTTATGTGGATGTGAATGTAAGTCCGTTTAGTGGAGCCAGGGAAGAGTCGAGTCTTGAGTGGGCAATTTCTCTCACGTCATGTCAAATGGTCCATGTCCATGGATTATCGATCTGAGCAATCCTCCAGAAAAATCATGGTTTGATCATTTAGCATTAGCATTAGCTTCGTCTTCGTCAGTCCATTTCGTCTATATGTACTCTTACCTAATTCAACATCTGTGTCCATACAGGGTATCCCACATCCAGCTCTCTCTCGCCCCATTTATCAAACTATGAATGGAAATGATTAGTTTCAAATCCGAAATAAATGTTTCCCAACTACCTACTAATTTTCTGACCGTTATATTTTTCTCAGGGCATTTATAATCCATTTGTTACCGCTAAAACAGCAATGAATCAAATATTATGTGAAAGGCCCTTCCATTACTACTTCTATACTGCGGTTCCCTATTTACACAACTAACTGGAGTAGAAGTCCACAATTGAATGTAGTTCACCCTGAGCGTGAGTAATAGCAGTAAGTTTAGAAAGCTAAGGAAAAGTACAAATAGAATGTTTAGAAAGTAGAAAGCTCCGAATTTTCATCATCCACTCCTTCTTGTTACGTTAACATTAACCTTCCTGCATTCGATGATAGAGAAACAGGAGAAGATTCACAGAAATGACAGGAAGGGATTGCATGATACAACAGATTCACATACTACTACAGACAACTTATATAATATTTTCCATCTCTATTGTTGGGGACTCGATGCTTCTTCATGCCTTCAGTCCTAGGGAATCCAAAGTGCAACTAAGTGAAGCTTCTCTTCGGAGAAGCTTTATCCGTACTACTAAGCATTACATGAATGCGGATTTTTGTTGGCCGGATGGATGGACAGACGGACGGGAAAGGAACCCTTCTCACCAGACAACTCAGCTTAGTATAGCTCCCTTCCCCAATCGATCCTCCGGAATATCCTTCCCTCCTACTACTCATTCTCCATCTCTTACAACTCTTTCTCCAGGAAATTTGGTTCGACTGCATCCCATGATAATCCTAGCTTTTCCTCTTTGACCTTTTATAAAATATCTTAATGGACATATTATACGTTTGCCATAACATTCATTTGCTAAAATTTCTTAAACGAACCTTTTTTATAAAGGTACCTATGTAAATGATTTTATCAATCAAACGGGATATCACCCAAGAACCGGAGAAAGTTTCTGAGGAATTTTTGGCCTAGAAAGATTTTAGGATAAATGCGTAGACAATCAGTGCTAAGTGAAAACTCTGGGTTTTTTGTAGCTATGCCCTGAAAAGTGGTCTAAATTCTTATAATGAGTAGGAAGATTGTAAATATTCATTGTCTGTATATAAGTCAGTGGGAGTTGATAGGGATAATGTTAGAGAATGAGGTTGGGTGTATTTTATAGTGTGTTGGATGAAGGATTTTTACTAGGATGACTTACAATTACAATCAGTCTGAGATAGAAAATCGAATGAAAAAAGGAGGAAGAGATGGATAACTAAAAAGGAAGGAGATATGAGAGCTTTCTCCGTTAAAGTTTCTTTAGTCAGTGACTTTCTACGTGGTACCTGGATAGCGGTTAGGGTTACCTTCGACTTTCCCTCTTCAGACATATATCCTGAGTCTACACACATTAAGGAATTATATGAAGATTGAAGATATCTAGTAGTTTGGTTATGTTCAGGATTCGTATATGTGAATTCTTTCGGTGCTACTGGCATAGGGAGGAGAAAGTCTGGAGAGCTGGGATTTAGATATAAGGAAGGTGGTCGAATACTTTTCTGGGTTTATCTTCCCTGCTCGGTGATCATATCCCTTCCGTGTATCTTCAATGTGCTGAAGGATGTAGCAGAATTCGCTATTCACAGCTAATCGTAAAACTCCACCAAAAGTCTAACGTTACTTGAACTAAGCTTGGCATGACTTTCCTTCCCTTTTGTTCTCCTTACATTTCGTTATTTCCTTTCTCTCCTCCTCACTTAGTTGTTCCATCAATTTCAATCATATTGTGATCACAATTTCCTTGTTGGTCTCGCCTTGAAGTCCTATCCAGTCTACTGTCTGTCTCCAAAGCTGAAAAATAGTTACACAAATACTTATTCTGACTTAGGTATATTTTTCAGACGAAAAATCTCCGACTGCAACTATCTGTCCGATTTACTTTCTCCGAATTGCTAGAAGCCTCCACTTTTTCACTTCCAATGTTCACCATGTTTTCATTTCTGTGAAACGTTACATGAAGGAGCATTTTCCACGCATCCAAAGTCCAATACTACTAAATGCAAAACACCAAGTCACAAATCATTTTCTATCAAATTAAATACTTACCAACAGTAACTTAATGTGAAGTTACCAATAATTCTGAGTGATGACGTAAGATTTTCCTTCCTCCAGTAAAACCTATAGTAGAAACAAACCTCAAATATTGATTAAATCTCAATTTTTGAATTATTTTCTGTACCTGCCATATTTTGGTTACACAAAAAATAAAATTGATTATTAAACAGGACCCAAATATAAACTGGCAAAGCGGTGTTGTCAAAGTGGGCAAAATCGGTATGTTATGTGTATGGCAAATTTTTGTATGCACAATGACGTAAGATATACTTACACATGTGGATATCCTCTCGCACTTTCACTCTGTTTCTTTTTCCATACATTATTTAGCGTTGGGAGTTGTGACACGCTGTGAACTTTTGTAAGCTTTCAATTAATGGAGGGTTTGAATTCGGCTAAAATTGTTCAAAAAATCCTTGAATCAGACTATTTATTAGTTCACATTTGGGTTGTGACATTATAAGAGACTCTATGGCCAATTCACTTTGAGCTATTATTATTAGCTGCTCCTTCTGCGTGCAATACATTATTGAATTGCACCAACCGAAATAAGTGAGTGTTGAGAAATGTTGAGAGAACCCTATACAATATTATCGATGTAATTGACTTTTATGGTGTCATTTGCCCGTTATTTTTGTCCTGTACACAATATAGTAAAGCACGGCATTTTTAGATTACAGACTTTTACTCATGTGACTTTTAGTTTATCCAGGATACAGAAATTAATTTAATTCGCCGTACATTTATAAAGAATTTCCTACTTTTTTACTGTCTTTTGCACTTGTTTAACAGATGATTATAAGTTACTTCAAACGAAAAAAAAAGATCAGAACAAAGTTTGCAGTTACAGAAAACATTTTAGTTGTTTGCTTGTGATATTTATTTTATTTCATACATACTTATTAAGAATACAAGAAAAGTTTTACTATGAGCCCGTAACGTCATGCATTATGCACCCCCGCATAATGATAGCTATAATTTGAATTCTAAAAAAGTATAAAACATTGAAAACTCCAGGATCTAGCTTTCAGTCCTTAGCTCATGCAAAAATGGCGCATGTGAATATTAAGAAACGTTTCATCCAACATTTCCCATTGAACCTCGAATGCCAGCAATAAACCTCCTGCTGATACCAAACCTAAAAACTAAATTTGGGGTGATGGTAATTTGATTCGAATTGATTAGATTTGTAGCAGGTACTGTGTACATATTTCATATATACTATAGCGTAGACATATTATACACAAAATGATTATGTAATAAACTTTATTAAACCTTGTGAATGTTGGATGAGTTTTATCCATCTGTAGAATGGTGGGCTTTCTAATTTAACACTGTTATTGAGAGCGAGCTAATCCTATGTCACTCAATCAATCCAATCTCATTAAATGTCGGCCTTGCTTGACTGCTTTACCTACGTATCAATCTAATCGTAATATGACATCCAACTTTTTTGTCTAGTGTGTTTTTTACTTATAAATGCAATATTAAATCTCTGACATCTAACCATGGATAGAAAATGAAATAATGCACTTAAATGAAACTTAATTTAAGCCCTGCGCCCATCTATGCGTCCTGGAGAAGTAAACGGATGTAGTTAAATGGCTATATAAGCTTGTACAATTTAAGTAGATATTAATATACAGCACTCTATCCAACTGGGAACTTCGTAGGTACAATATTTGATTCATCTAGGCGGTAATTTGGCAAAGGTTGATATCAAAGATGAGATCTGGACCCAGACTATATTATAGTAGTATTTATGACTTGCTCTCCATAACTGCATCCCTAATAATTTAACTAATGATATGATAAAAATTGAAGTGAGACACATGGGATATCATGACTATGGTTGCTGTCAAAATTGTTTTTGCTGGTGTTACTATTTCGAGTAATTATAGATGGAGTATATTCATCATCATTAGATAGTACGAAATATGAAGACAGTAGTGACAATTCCGTATAAATTATAAAGTTAATAAAATGAGTATTTCTGTAGACTGTCTTTTTGTAGCGAGGTCTATAAGTGGAAATTCAATGTCCACAGCTATAATTGAATAATAAATATGAATAATATTGACCTGTAGCTAAACACATCTCGGTGATTTGTGTTGTATAGCTGTACTATAGTACAGATATGGGAAATGTGACTTACGAAATTGTGCACGGTTGGAAGGAAGAATTGCAAACATGGCACCATCCCAAATCAATTAAGTTGTGTGAATTAAAATATCAAAATGCAAATTACTGGCACGTAGCCTATCTGAAAGTTAAAAGCAGAAGACGGTGATGACGATGACTGCATCCATGGACTGGGCATGAATTGGTTATCGATTTTGCAGAATGGTACATGGTAAAGAGTCTAGCGTTTTAAAATTGGTATAGAGTTGGCGAAAATCGTCCTTGACTGGTCGGAATTGTATATTTCTGTTATGAGAGACAAAAGTTATAATTAGTAATGTGTATTAGGGCATTTAGCTGTATGTACTCTATTCTGCTTTAGACTGTATAGTCTTATGGTGATATGTATTTAGTCATGTGTGTGTGTATTGAGTGCAGAGTGATTATTGGATGGGGTGATTAGATTGTATCTCTACGTAATCGTAATTTGGGAAGTATAAAAAATTGATTAGAAGTTTTGGCGAAAGTAGTTAATGTCGTTTTGAGAAAGAAGTCTTTTGAGAAGACGAAGAGCTAATCTGCAGTTAGCAGTTGGATGTGGTGATGATAATATTCGTTGATAGTAAACAGAGAGGAGCGTTCGGGGAGGAAGTGGAGATGATGAGGTCTCGGAGAAGATGGGAAAGCGAGCAAGTGGAGCGAAGACTCTTCTTTGACGATGACAGCAAGGAAACTGCATCACATCGTGCACTGGCATAATGAGTCTTCCCAAATCAAATGGACGCAGCAAGATTGCCTTTGTCTCTGAACTAATGCAAACTAAAACTGGAGTAGAGCCTGAATAGAAGGCTGAGTAGAGCCTGAATAGAGCCTGGGTAGACCCTGAGTAGACCCTGAGTTGTTTCATACGTGGAGTCTTGGCGAATGTTGTGAAAGAAAGGGTATTGGATATTTCGTGGGATATTGTCTGAGACTGGGTTAGGGCACCAGACTCCGCAGACTTGGCGTGTGCTTCCTATTTATTAGGATCATTATTAGCTAAGCGTGGGACAGCTCTTCCGAAATAATGGCCTCTAATGTAATATAATGGAAAAGCGGCTCTGTTGTCTTCTCTGATCTTGGTATGTAGCAGCCGAATGAATCCACAACTTGTTCCGCTTCCTCCCATCACATAACTTTTATCTCACTACACTCCTACGTTATAGCCAATATGCCAACTATACATTTTAACTGTATAGTCAGGAACTCACTATAAGGCTCATTCTTAGAGCAGTCCCCGTCCTACAACATCCATATTCGCTTTCGCTTAATATCCCTGCTTTAATGATTTCGGATTTTACCCATTTTAGAATCTCCCGTTTAATTAGTTTATACTATGTCCATCACTACTCACGACTGACACTCACTGCTTTAATATACACTCAGCATCATCAACTAAATAATTATTCTTTTTTAAACGTTTATATGCTCTTTCAGATGAATGGAGTAAATGTCACATTTTATTATGTACTTATCTCGCCGCAATTATGATAAAAGTGGCTTTAGATTGATCATTCAAAGCCGTATTGACGTCACAATGTCATATAACCGAATTAGTTGGTGTCTATGTGGTAGGGGTAGCCTCAACGAGTAGTGTCACCGTCAGTGCAAGTCCTGTTTATTTGTTCCAGGCCAACGGAGCAGGACTTTCCACGAGACTACTCATTGAGACTACCACAGCTTATGTATATCATTTTTAAAATTGTGACAGTCAAAGAAACGATCGATTGAATTGTTTTTGTCATAGAACTTTTTTCGACTATGAGATGATTGATAAAAGTATCATGCGACGAAATGTAAACGATAACATTGCTTAAAACAGAGCTTAGAAAAGCATTTTGCTGTGGGAATATTAGACCACTAGGAAGGAATGGTGAGTAAAATAAATATTGGTAGTGGTGTTAGCACTGGGAAATCTAGAAGCAAGAATATCAAATGTAGAAGCATTGTACAGTATCAACATGGCTCAGTTCACATTGAACCAGATTTATTTACTTACGCAGAGGATTTATTTCTATGGTTTAAAAGTAAACAGCCTGCACCTCTAATAATTTATAATTTCATAGTCTTTATATTTCTGATAGTAGGACTGAGTTATGTGTGAAAATTTCAGTGCTGCAATATGCTTTTTACATTAAGCATTTGCCCAAATATGGATAAACAGTCAATACTGCATAGGATGGAGATACTAAAAACTAAATCTTTTCCTGTATTTGATACAATAGCTTGAGATAGATACGTAATGCATATTTAGTTCATTACATAAAAGCGTTAACATTTAAGTTACTAAATTGTATCCAATGATTTTAATAATAGAATAATGCAGATGCTACATTTGTTAGCCAATTATTTCATCTTCATGAAGATATGATACTCAAGAAATGTTTTTATATTTACATTCAGTAAGTACAGCAAGGTGATCTTAGTAAGTGAATGAAGATGAATAAAAGTCCGGAGGGTTTCTTTCTTCTTAGATTACAAACCAGTATCGTAGATGGCATACACGAAGACGTTGTTCGTAAGTTGTTTATTTTAAAGTCTTCCGTTCCACAGCCCTGCACACATCAAATTTTTGAATGTAAAAACAATTAAAATACTTCTATGTATTTACTTAATATTTTTAGTGTAAACTGGCTGAATGTACTTCTAACTATCCAATCTCCAACCATCCAGTACACTTGGGAGTTAAGGATGTGAATAGAGACATGCACCAAATTCTAAGGGTTTTTTCAGTGTGAGCCATTGGGTCTTCGTCTAACCTCTAAGCAGTAAAAATGCTGAGTACTTTTGCAACAAAATGTTAGCGTTAACATGGAGTAATTTTGGACGTGATTAAACGTTAACATAATTTTAAGCCGTGTCGGGAACAAATGTTTTCTATTTCTTGCTTGCCTATGGTCAGCATAAAGAATTTTAACAGCCGTAGAGCAGTATGGCTTGTGTTTATAATCCGTCCATGGAGATAAAACCAATTGTTAAAAATCGATAGTTTTAAGTACCGTAAAATTACCCTATCCGCCTCTTATGCTACTTTGTTTTAATGTTTATTTGCAGAATTGTAATGTATGTTGTTCATAAGGTCTACGTAGAGCAGAGTCAAATAGTGACTTGTTTGGTTATGACTACCTATTTACTATGCGTGAAAGAACGATGGGAAAGATATAGTATACACTTTATGTTAATTAGGTATAGGAATGCTACTAAATGTTTCAGTCAACATAACGCGAACAAGTAACATGTCTGTACATACAAGTGATGTATTTGTGTTTGTTCAATGTATTATTTTAGTTAGTAAGTAATTCTGCTAAAACTGCAGTTCTGAATTGTTTTCTCTGTGCTAAGATCATGCAAATAACATAAATATTTATAAGTATAATTCTACCCTTGAGAATTTGTTTTGTTATTACACCGAGATTATGCAAGCTAATTCTTAATTCTATTTTTCATTCTACGAATTCGTTCGTAATAAATATTACATACATCCTATAGCCAATGAGAATAGTATTTGCATAAGAATTTAGATTTTAGCACAGATAAATAGTTACATACTACACAACACAGATCTTTATTAGCATTTATTACAATTCAACATTGTTAGTCTTTATT
>JABASH010004354.1:0-14204 GCA_019776445.1 Tomocerus maximus | reverse complement strand
CAAATGCAGAAAATGGCAGAAGTGTATTTTGATAGTCATCTGAGATTTCCAAAACGTATGCACCAAAGCCTTAAGTATTGTCAAAGGATTATCGCCAGAATAAGTATAAATTTGTTACCTCCGGAAGCAACCTTGGAAATAGGCACCTGTATCAGTCAAAGATATATTCATGAGAAAATATGCACAATTGACGAGTACTAAAATAAGATTAGTATTGATATGAAATACATTAAACTTCCTTACCTGCAATTCATAAGCAAGGTTGCCAAGAATAGAAAACACTGTTATTCCGGAAAGGATTGATGTTGCTGTATCCATAACTGATGAGAGAAAAATTAAGAATAGCTTCAAATGAATTTCTCAAGACCATAGTTAACCAAGTATTCTATTTAAGTAATAATGAACAAGTATACGTACCAGATATAATCATAGCATCTCTAAAAGGGATACAAAAATTATTTAAATAATTAATTACTTTGAAACAATTTCACTTTGTCTATATACAATAAGTCTATGCGAATGCCTTTTTTTATTAAATTACCTGTAGACATTATGTCTAAAATCATTATGTGACGAAAACATGATAATTGGTCCAAATCCAACAGTAAGGGAGAAGAAACATTGGCTGACTGCAGCAAACCAAACCTATAGTTACATAATCATAATATCGTTAAGTATCATATACACATAGTTAATTTACAAGTGTCAGTGACCTTGCATAACATGATCATACTTTATTTTTCAACTTTTAAACTCTAGTGCAATTACTATAACTATTTTAGAAAATCTTACATTGGGATCCAATAGTTTTTCCCATTGGGGATTGAGAAAATAGAAAATTCCGTCTGAAGCACCAGGAAGAGTTGCTCCTCTAATGAGCAAAATGATAAGTACGACATATGGAAAAAGGGCAGTAAAATATGCCACTTTTCCACTACTCTTCACTCCACGGAAAACTGACAAGAAAATTATAGCCCAAGAAAATAAGAGACAAAGAGAGAGTCTCCAATCTGGATATCCAATTCCATCGTCAATATCATGTTTTTGTTTCAAAACTTCTTTCCTGTTGAATGAATTCATTTTCATCACATACACACACTTTTAAGAACTTATAAAAATGAAAATTCTGCAAAAATACATGAAAATATAAGCGCATGCAAATTCCGATGCAACGATTCAGAGGTTAGAAAACTAACAACTTACTCAAAGTACAATTGTGGGAGACTTGTATTTTCATAAAATCCGGTGGCTGACGTTTTGTTTTCATTACATGTCACATTTTTCCAATTGTCATCACAGTGGGACCAAGGAATCACTGATTGGAAGGAAGCGGCCATGTAAAATACTGTTAGGGCCATAAGAGCGCAATAATACGATAGTACACAACAGCCACCAAATAGGGATCCATATCCAACGCCTTTAAAAAATGGAGACATTTTCCACACCTTCACTTGTCCGTAGGATGAAAATTGTCCTACTGCCAATTCTAAATAATAAAGTGGTTTTCCTATCAAAAACAGGACGATAATGTATGGGATAATGAACGCTCCTCCACCATTCTGATACGCTGTGTAAGGAAATCTAGAAAAATGAGAATTTGCATCTTTAATTTAACTGCAGATTAATCGATGTCTTAAATTGTAACTCTGAATGTGAAGTAATCTCGCAAATATTACCTCCAAATGTTCCCCAATCCAACAGACAAGGATATGCAACTAAATAAAAACTCGATAGGATTTTGCCATTGTTGTCTTTCTGGTTCTGATGCCTGCTGCTCCACATCTCCCTGCTAAGAATAACATTGAGTTTAATTTTATCTCCCTTTGTAATGAAATTGCTAAAATAATTGAAAAATTACCTTTGGTTCGCTCTGATTTTTCTGATTTTCATTTTGTAAATCATCTTCTTGGAATGCTTTATTTATAACTCCATCCGATTGAGTGTTATTATTATCTGGTTGAGATTCGCCTTCATTACCGTTTGGATGCCTCAACATTGTAATTATTTATTATTAGAGAGTCTTAGGAGAACTGAACTACTCTCACTGCCTGTGAGCTTGTTTGTCACAACAAAGTGTTATACTTGCATGGAAAAATATAGTAAACAATCACCTCTCACAACACCATCACCAGTTTATCAATCAAGTTACTTTCTACGGACGGAGACCTGTGTATAGTTAGCTGATACAAAAGAGAATGTCGACAGAAATGGGAAAATTGTCTTAAGTAGTTTGATGTACAGACTTATGAAAGGGATGACTACTCCATTGAATGCTGTACAGATGTATCGTGATTTCCAGGTAACCCATATGCAATTCTTATGCACAATATTAAGATATATCTCTACTCTAGTAGTGAGATAAAGGAAGCTACCAATAAAGTAGTGGGCAGCTTGGGTAGTTGCGACAACATTACATTTCTCAGAATGGAAGTTACGCAGACATGGAATGCACGACTGGTTTTCAGTTTAACTAGCGCACAATACAATGAAATGGCAAGTAAAATACCTGTTGTTGGTACCTGCTAACTAAGATGTCCCTCTGCTATTACGTAGGATAGGTTAGTCCATGACTCACATTCGCCTTACTACTTCTGAACTAATACACAGCATTTCTTAAATCGTCTGTTTAACTCAATCTGCACTAAAGTACATCCTCAATTTTAGACTAAGATAGCCATCTAAGTATGCAGTCATCATTTTCCTAAATTTTAATCTAAAGTTTGATGGTTTGGTGAATCAATGCAGAATATAATCACTATTCAGGTTTATGAACATAAGGGATGCGGGCCGTGACCACTACTACAGTGTAGACACCACTAGCAGTACCTACTGGAACTGAGTGTCTATATAAATGTAGGTTGAGAGTTGAGATTAAAATGTTAAATATTATTATTCACTGGATTCACGCTTTTTGTTTCGTAAGATTTCGTTCATAGCGCAAATTATGAGTGGAATTTTACAGAATTCTTGTCCAGTCCAACCAGACTAATTCAAAGCGATATATAAGTAATCATATTAATTAGATGCATTATAGCAACGTTTATGTAGGTAGTAACTTAGATATAGAAGCCAAGGCAAAACACTATTGAACAAAAGATTGAAGCATTTGATAAACATTTTCTTACATAAATAATTATTTATGAATGCTTAAGGTATTTTATGGATATAGTTTGTATTTTAGTTACTAGAGTTAGATTGATAGATATCGCATGTATTTTATTATTGATATATATTACAGAGGTAATTGTATAAGCAAAACCGCTTGCTTGACGAGCAAATGTGTAATGCTTGTACCCTTTTCACATATCGTGTGTAGAACTAGAATTATATATTTAGCTTGTGAGAGAATGCTTGGTACCTAACATAGATTATACACTAACACAATTATCAATTGTTCACCTTACCTTGGCTGACGTAAACATTTTCGCACAGAACATATTATAGTGTACTGGGAGATCCATAACCATTTGTGCTATATGGATCCCTTATTTTACTTAGGTATTTGTACATATTTATAATATAACCACATAAGTATCATTTGATGAAATATTTCTATTTCTCAACTTAAAATAAATTAACGATACCTCCATACAGGGCTAGCCATATATTTTCCTTCCTAATTTTTAATTTTCGAAACGGAACTCAATAAATATATGGTTAAAGCCTATTTTGTTGCCAATTATGACCTCTTTCGAATGGTGGTCACTTAACTTCCGTAGCAACCTCCATGTAGGAGCTGGAAGGCTTAGACCGTTGGGACTTATAATATATTTCCAACCCTGTACATATATAAAGCTTTTAAGTTGACAACTTTTAAACTTGTTTGATTTTTACCAAATGCTAGTTCGCCAGATGGTTGGTAAAAAATAATCGACCAGTTTTGTTCTATATCTAAAAGCATGAACGCACTATGCACGACCCTGTGAGTACACGCAGGTGTAATTGTTATTTGATACTCTTTGTTTTCAAGTTTTGTTACATAATGTAACATAAGGACACATACCTTTAACCTTTGAGTCTTGTGTACCTGACAAAATCCTAAAAACGTGGACAAGACATTCTCAAAAAACGAAAAGTATTTTTGAGCTCGTAAATAAATCTGTGATGACTCAATAAATGAGACAAGTTTGGCCTTTATAACCATATTTATAACTTTATCTTTAACCAGATCATCTGCACACAAGAAAAGATATTCATGTGGGCAATATAAATACCAAAGATACAGTTTTTAAAGTAGATCAGGACATGAGTGACTAATGGAACCAGTTTTGTGCTTTTATTTTCCATTTTTTTGCACCCTTTTTGGTTAGGTACTTATGTTTACATTATCTTCATTGAAACTCGGTATAACGTACTTAATTTACTGTTTCTGTTACTCTCTATTTTTTAGATATTATTATAATATCATTATTTGCATTTATTTAGGTTCTCACTTTGATTGTTGCTATTAATTGCATGCTTTTGATATTTACGATGGCTCTCAAGGATTAGCTGATAGCTGGGGCTATTTTTTAAGCACAACAGCTCAAGTCAAAATTATTACTTATATGAAGTTTCATGAATAGTAATTATTGGACAGAAAAAGGTACGAACTTGTAGCTTATTTATTCTACTTACATAAGATCAGACATTTTATGTTGACTACAGATATACCTATATGCACATACTTTAACATACTTTTTTATTTGGCTCAAAATGTAATTTGGAAGTGAACTAACTTTTTTGGATCTATATATATAAGTATAAATTATTTATTAGCACAAAATGAAATAAATATATTTACCGTTTCCCCCAAGGTAGACAATATTCCGAGAACAAGAATTAATTAATCTAAGAACTCTATCTGTGGGTACATTTCTAGCTTCACCTGTCGAATTTGCAGTAGGAAACTGAAGACGACATGTCATCCCATCAAAAATAGCAGGAGCATATTGGTTCCTGTTAATTATAGTATAGCACTTATCATTTGTAAAATACAACTTTCGAAAGGACTGAAAACGGCCATTCATTCCAAAGAATAAATCATTGTAGGACGCCAATAATCTGCTGGAGTATTTTTATTTCTTATGTTTGCCATACCATAGTAGCTGTCGATGCGTTTTTTCGGCTCCGAAGATGAAATTGGAGGACGACGAGATGGAAGAAAAGTTACAGTGCCCGATCTAGGAAAATCTTCGTTGATTCCATTTCTTCGGTTTGCTGTTGAATCTCTATGGAATTAATTTATAATAGTATTTGCAACTAACATCATTATAATCGATGGTAACTTACAATTCACTTAATTGTTTAGAAAAATAGCTTACTTCAAAGACTTAAATGACTGCGTCAGTGCTGGATGAGGTTCACAATGACCAAACAGAAGAAAAATGACCGAAATGACTAATAGAGCTTTACATGCCAAGTCTTCCATCTTACAAAAGGCAACTATCTAGCTTTGTAGCTTTAAATGTCATTCCTAACAAAACCATCTCATATTTATACACCAACTCCACAGTGCAGTACATTCAAGAAAACTAAATCATCATTTCTTATCTGCTTGTAGTCTGTAACTAGGAACTATACAATGTAGAAAACATTTAGATGAAATACATCACAAAGCCGATGTGTGGCTATGATAAATGAAAAGCGATAATTTAGGTTAAGCAAATAATGTACCTCTTTTACTTTATCTCGATGATAATCCAGATCTGAAGAACACATCGATAAAAATGATGCTAGTATATGTGTATGATACACTGTACTTCGTGAAAATTATATTTCTTCAATAGTTAGTTATTTATTTTGTAGATATATTTGTATGATATTTATTTTAGTTGAACCTTGAGGGGAGCCTAAACCTAAACCAAACTACCCCGTATGTTAAGTTGAACAATTCAGTCAATAAAGTCGAATTTTGACTACATAATATAGTGCATTATACCGTAGTAGTGCCACTACCTGTTGTCTCATGGTCTTCTCCTGTGGTAAAGCTAACGTGTTTGGGAATTTGTTTAAAATGAGTCTCATCAGGGAGATTGCGTTGGCAAGTGTCAAACTAGCAGCTCTTGTGACCATAGTATGCAGTTTCCTGGACAGGACTGGACAAAGTCTTAGTAAGTCCCATATCAAATGTGGTGTGTATCTTGAACTGGGCGAATTATATATCTGCAATCGTTTACAGTTTTGGTTAATACATAGTTTCTACATTTGGGTGTTGCTGTCAGTATTTCATAGTTTTCGATCGTTGCTTATGCCCCAACAAGAGGACGATGACTTGAAGGAATGAAAATAATCGTCATTATCTGAATACCATTTTGAAGACTCTTTTGTTTCAAACTAACTAATATCTCTCTTCTGGAATCTACTGTAACTTCAAATGAAATGAAATTAGTAATAATTACATAGTATTCATTGAATGCATTTAAAATAAAATTTTGAGAAGATAAACCAAAATGTTCCCATGTTTAGGAGTTTTTTTAATTGCTTATTAGAGCTAATATATCAAAAAGCCGTCACCTAACATTGTTGCTGGTTCGAAATTCCAAAAGAGAAATTTTAGTGCTAATTAATGCTTTAATGATGAGAACGATGTTAATGGGACTTGATGTCATATTATTTTGATTCTATGTGAGCAATCGTGTAAATAATGGGTACCTACAGATGACTTTTCTAATACATTTACCGCTAGTTGTTATCAGTCTAGGATGTTCGAAGCATTATTTCGGGTTTAATCTTAGATAAACGTAGAATCACTGTCATTTGAACACAATCTATTGAGGAACAAATGAATATAATATAACATACACAGATGTGCTGTTTATCTGATTCTACAGCTGTATGTATCATTTAATAATGCAGAGACACGATGTTTCTAGACCTTGTCACCATTGCAAACATCTCATTTAGTCTCAGCCAGAAGTACATATTCGGTCACAGAGAAAGCTAAAAAACTGGATCATCGTTTGACCGTTTCACCTTAGCACTAATAGAAATAAGCCTTTTTGTAGTATTTATATTGATGTCAGGTCGCGACCCAGAAATTGAAAGTTAATAGTAGGAATAGCATTTCAAGAAATGAATTGAACACCAGAAAATGGAACTATTCCCTGAAAATATTTCTGCTTCAATACGACGTAATTTTGTTAAAGGTGAGCTGATTCCTCTAAGCAATGCCCCATTCTTCTACTGAATTTTGGGTAGTAATTCTATTAGGTCAGACTAAGAGGATTAAGAATATTTTGTCTATACTATTGGATAGACACTGTTCACATATGGATTTGCAATAAATGTTTGTATACACAGACAGTCCTCAGAATTCCACCTACATAGTCGCTCAATACCTGTGTCACTGTCTCCAGACCGGAAATTTGGAAGCAAGAGACAGGAGAAACCTCTTGAAAAATGCATCTAATGACTTCCGATCTACCTTTGGTAGGGATTGATAAAAGACTCCTATGTCGGTCACTCGCAGAGTTCAAGTCTGACGTCCTATGTTCACACATCACACTCGGCTTACTTTAGAATACTTTCATTTCACTTCAACGCTTACTACTCTCAACTCCGAAATGAATTCCAACAACAAAACTTCGTCTGTAGCTGGTATCTTTCAAATAGCAAAGGTAGTAAATACTTTTAAAAGTCTGAGAAAGAGAGTCGGAGCTGCAATGCTGGGAAGCGGGGTTCGCGGTGGAAATCCCTCTGATTCAGAACAAGATCGTCAAAATGCAGCCTGGGCATTAAAAGCTTCAAAAGATCCGTTCAGAAGCTCATTTCCACAACTGGAAGAATATCAAGAAATTAAAAATAGGATGAGTCGATTCCAACCTCCTCGATTGACTGGAAAACTTAGATTTAGAAAAACAAAAAGTGTGGAAAATTTGGAAGCTTTGAACAAACAGGTTGAAATAGAAGATGACAGTGTTAGTGTTAAAAAGCAATTCAAATTGTACTGCCACGCCACATCTATGCATGGTTTTCAATATATCACGGAAGATAAACGATGGATCATTGAAAGGTAAGCTTTACTAAATATACTTATTGAATCTTATCAGTTGCATGGAAATCATATCATGTATAATGCATTCATGGAAGAACAAGCGATTTTTTTGAGATCTGTAAGTGTGACTAAAAATGTTAATTTGAAAATATTTTTGCAGAATATTTTGGGGATGTTGGTGTCTTTTTGGTATGATAAGCGCAGCTTACATGATGAGGTATAATGGCACCACAATTTAATGCTTACCTTACATGCTGACAATGATAGGGTATATGTTATGGCAGTACATTTTAATGTTTATTAGGTCAATTTGGACAAAATGGGAAAGAAACCCTGTGATCACATCCGTTTCGTCAACTAACTTCCCAGTATCCAATATTATATTTCCAGCAGGTTTTGATTTAGCATTATAGTACCTTTATATAATAGTGTAGTAATAATAGTATGGGATGAGTACCTTAATTTTATTTATACTCATCATTGCTAAATACTGTTACAACTATTAGCAGATGGTATTTCAGCCAATTAATTTCTAATTTCGATGTTATTTTTCAGTGACAATCTGTACGGTAAATAAGGCAGTTCCGGAAAAACTAATAATTCAAGGATGCAGATTCAAGTATTAAAAATCAATTACCTATATAGATAGATGGAAAGTGGTGTCTCGTTTTTTATGATTTTTCTCTTGAAAACTGAAATAGAAATTGAAAATCCAGATAAAGTGAGTTTCCTCACTTGAAAAAGAATAAAATCATAAAAAACGACAGCAAACACTTTGGAATGCTCAATATGTCTAAAGATGTAATTTCTCTACATTACGTATTTATGTTTCTTATATTCAGTTACACACTTTCGCAGATGAAAACGATAATAGGTAAGAATTTTCATCTGGAAAATCATAGTTTATTCAACCCAACCCAAACTATTCATTTAAACAACCGATTCAAATATTTTTAATAATGCATGTGCACGGTATTGTTAGCAATTTTGGTAGACCCGGATTCGAGGAATAACGACCATACAAATGCTGAAAGAGTACAACTTAAACCTGAAGAAGCTTTAAAATATCTGCGATTAGTCGCACCAAAATGTTCAGGCAGGTATTTCAATTATTTGTAGTTCAGTTTGAAAATAAATTTGTAGGATATCATTTCTTGTAAGTGAAATATAATATTGTATGAATATGATTACAGACTACCTCCTCCGGTGCACATGGAATAGTCAGCGAGTGCATTGCAAGTCTTTGTTCCGACTGGTTCTGACTGATTCTGGTTATTGTTGTACATTCAACGCAGTTGAATCGAAACGACAGCGAAGAACAGCGTAAGCGCCATTTTCGTGTGCAAATTGAATGATATTTGTTACAATAGTTTCTTTAGGAGTTAGATGTTTCAATAAAGGCAATTTTGTCGGAGACAGGAAACACGACGAAGAGGTAACCTTACAGGAAGCAGAATATGATTACTTGCAAAAAGCTGTTCAAGACTACACCGACAAGTTCAGAGCATCCAATTCCGCTCCGAGTGAAACTGAGGAGATGAACAGCACGGCTCCAGTAGACTCCTTTTCTTGTGTCAGATATTTCGATGATGATCTTTTCCCAGGGATATGCAAATACATTCAGAAATGCAGAGACGATCCTAAAGCTTGTATGGTGGGAAGGCCACCGGTAACCACTGAAGCCCCGACAAATATTTTTGCAGAACTTTTTCCTTTGAAAGTAGCTGGGGCCGGAAGGAGTCGTGGACTCACTCTCATGCTGGACACTTTAAGATGCGGCGAAGTTCCTACTGACTCTTTCAAAGGATTGAGGGTAATTCGATATTCCTTGCTGCTAGTAAAACAATACCGTAAATCATTTTTCTGAATCTATGATGATGTTCTCTCAGGTTTTTGTTCATAATGGAGATGATTTCCCCGCTGTAGCCGAAAGGGGATATATAGTCGGCCCTGGACAGGAAACTCAAATCGGAGTGACAGCTACGGACACTTACAGTAGGGAAGTCCTCAGAGGATTTTCTTCTGCAACAAGAGGATGCTTCTTCCCAGATGAGTTTCCACTTAAATTCTACAAAGAATATAGTCGCTCAGCTTGTGTTGTCGAATGCGAAACCGAGTTTGTAAATCAAGAGTGCGAATGTGTAACTTATTTTGCACCAGGTATAGCATTACTATATTCTATGAACATTGCTTTCTGTTTTTTCTGGTTCACTGTGGATCTAACATTTTATTTAGGGAACTATTCTGTGTGTGGACTCCCAAAGTATCTACAATGTGTTAAACCTGCAATAGGTAATCATCTATTGAATTTTAGCTATCTAATTAACAGATAATAAATGATAACCATATGATTAAATTACAGATGCTATACAGAAGAAAACCCTACCAACTGCAATGATGGAAAGAGATAGTAATGAACCAATATTCTTAACATAATTTTACCATAACTAACTTTTACCGCCACAGATATCTAATTAGTATGCCATTATACTGACTATTATACATTTTGTGTCCCCTTACAGAGAATAATCCGTTCAAGTTCAAAACCAAGAAAGACATGGTACAAGATAAAAGTTGCGCTCAATTCTGCCTACCGGTATATTAACAATCATTTATTACTGTCACAGACAAGAAACCTTCCGTGATCCAATTAGCAACAAATATGAAAATGAATTTTATTTTAGGCTTGCAATGAAACATTCTACAATGTCTTTGTCACAGCCGCCGACTTTCCAAATCAGCCTGAACCAAATCAAACTAAAATGCTAAGGGAAGCTATAGCAGACGGACATGTTTACCTAAATGATATTAATTACGTCAGGTACGCTAGAAATGTCTTCATCTATATTAATATTAAGTGCTATACTTTGTGCAGTAATAGTTGTCTAGATGCACAGCTAAAAATTGTGTACTGTCTATTGTAGTGGTTCAATCAGCGTTTTGAGAATTTTCTTCCGAGAATCCTCAATTTTGCAGTACAAACGTGATGAACTGTTTACATGGGAAGATTTCGTTTGTACGTATGAAAACTATTTAACTATTAACAAACATAAATGTTAATTATTAGGTATAAATGTCATTTATTTTGATTTCAGCGAATCTTGGTGGAGTAATGGGACTGTGCATGGGTTTTAGTTTGTTAAGTTTAGTGGAAGTAATTTACTTCTTCACAATAAGGTTGTTTATTGACAAGAAAAAGTTGGAAAGAGCTCAAGCCGCCTCAGAAGTCATCATCACAAAAGATGGGCTCCGTTATTAACAATTTCCATGGAATAGTTCATGCAAAATGGAGATACGACTTTTCAAAATTAGGTCACTGTGATTAATACGAGTATAATGACCAATTATACCTTTTGATTTCACAAAATGAAAAACAACTATCACTATTTCCAATAGGCTATGATTTTCAAAACACATAATTGATTGTCATCAAGCTAAATAGACCACTGAATACGAAATACATTATTCACTAACTTTGTTCTTTGTACATGTGTAGATTATTAAAGTGACTAATTACGAATCCAATATTACTAATGTATACATAAAGAAGGTTCAGATTTTAATATAATGTGGGTCTACATTCATTGTCTCAGAAAACAATCCTGCAATCAGGGATCATTATAAACATAGTACATATTTTGGGTCATGTTGTAACATACAATTTACAATAATGATTGGCAGTATAATTTAATGTGCGAGTCTTTTGTTAACTTCGATGAATTGACTTAGTAATGTGGAAGAGTATTCAAAATGGTTTCATACTTGAAGCTTCCCTCAGGATCCAATTGCCATCGAAGGTGCTTGGAGAGTTTTCCAAATCATTCTAGATCATTATATTTAGTTACGTTAATATCACATTTGAGGTCATGAACAGAGTGTGAGAGATCAACCTCTTTGCTACAAAAGCATTTCCGGACGAGACGACGACTCCATTTATAAATCCAGTAGGCTATTGAAGCAGCGGCTGTCAGAAAACAGAATAATATCGCCGCTGCAATGAAAACCAAGATCACTGGAAAAATCCATCCTATGACATATGCAGTGTATCGTAGAAAAGTATCATCCGTTTTTCTCAGTTTCAGTATCCAATCTGTAGGTACGTAAAGCAGTCCAGGGGTATAAGTGATCAATCTTTCTATATGACATGACAACTTTATAATGCGAACGAAATGGGAATTGCTGGGATATAAATTCAGCCCTATAGCTGTGGATTTTGAGTCATGAATTTATCTTATAATTGTATACAAGTATATTTGGGAATGATAACTTACCCTCTTCCGTTGTCATTTGAGTTTGAATTTGGTTCTTCTGTTCCATTTACTACTTGTGCAATGTTTACAGTTGTGTCATCAATAAGGTCTGGGATGGAAACTGATGTCTCAGATGAGAATTCCTCACAGGCAGTTGTGATTAATAATATCAGCACTATCCCTAAACATCTTCCTCCTCTCAAGAATCTCTTGCTATTTGTCATGTTTACTTCTTTTTAGTGATCGTGCAAAAAGAACTGGAAGAGTTAACAAATTGACGGTTTTACTATTCCCCAGTGGAGAAAATGGTGTTATTGCTAGTATTTCTAAAATTTATAACAAAAATGAAACTGAGTGAAGATAAAATGATCTAACTAAAAATTTAGCTGTGAATAATTAACAGCATTTAGAGCCCAATCACAATTTACACTTTAATGTAGGCTTGATAGAACTGCCTAACAACATTCTACTTTTGTTACAGGCTTCCAGGAACACTGCCTGCATTTCACGAACATCAATTATACATAGACAATGAGTTGTAACCCTCCTACATGCACAATAAATATTGATACATAACTCTAACACAATGACAGTATTAGAAATATCCCATTGGTATCAAGTACAATACAAACAACCAGCCAAGAATGTCAAGAGAGCCAAAGATATATTACATTACTCACTATAATATTGGGTGCAATACGTCAGACGAGTAGCATTAATGTATAGCTCTCTGTTTTTGTGACCTAATAATATATTTCTTAATGCTGACTTGTAAAACTATCTGATGATTCATATCTGTTTTTCATTTCACTACATTTGGCTCAGCGTAATGTAAATCCAGCTATAAATGCTCAACTACGAACATAACAGGAAACTGGTCGGCTCATATTACTCTTTTCAATCCCGTATCGTCCAATATCAGCTACAGAGCATTCTTGAGGAATTATATCACCTTCCACAGCCTACAATGCATCTACTGGCTACTTGTAGTAAACTCAGCATTATTTATTTATTTCCAGAGTAAATATAACCGAACTTTTGAAATTGTAATTTGAAACCCCAAAGTCGAATTCTGCCAGCAGTTCTGTCAGTAAATTGCAACTGCAACGATAATGTACAGACACATTTTCGTATCAAGAAAGACAATAATTTAAAAATGCTAACAAATGTGTCTAGAAATCACTATCAAAAGAAATTACAATATTCCTTTCTGTAAGTAACTGCTCTGACTCTGAAGTATGAATCTAGTGAGACCGAAAGAATTAACGATGTGTCCCTTAAATACTTTTGTCTTGGCTGACGAAAATGTCATTTAACTCGAGGCTTTTGCCAAATAAAGGAGCTGCTCAAAGACCTTTTCCATTACGGAAACCGCTAAAGAGCCCGAATTCTCCTCCAGCAGAACCGACAAGAAAACCCGACACTAGAGCCTGGAGCTTACTGCACCTGCTACCCTAGCTGCCTTGATGGCAACCAAACTGTTCACTAAATACTAAGTATTATAAGTATGCTGACTGTAGTTGTCTAGTAGGTCTATCATTCTCAAAGCACACTTTCCCTACAGGGAAAGAAAATCTTCAATGATGAGACAGCGGATGCAAGCGTGCTCTTAATTTCTGAAATATCAATTCCTTGCTCCGTTCAAAATAGCACATTGTTTTGCTTTGGGATTAGATTATTCGAATGCTTATTGCCAAGAGTAATGTTGCCAATTGCTTAATGCGCATCTGGCTAGTCGATGGAAATTCTAATTACCAAATAATCACAAGCATCTTTTATCGCTGAACTTTAGACTACAATGATACCATAATTGTATATTTCACCCCCGGAATTTTATAGTTCTCTGTGGTGTAATGAACGAATAGATCATTTGTAGGTATTTTATTTCCAAAACAGAATTTACCACATAGTACAGTAGTACTAGTACAGTAGTACGTTCAAGTTTACAAATAAACGTTTGGTATTTCAAAGATGCCTAT
>JABASH010004353.1:0-14205 GCA_019776445.1 Tomocerus maximus | reverse complement strand
ATGACTTGGTACATGTGCCATACTTGGTACAGTGCTAACCACCTTGGCTAACATTGCCAATTCCATCTTTGTTGAAGTTGCTTCCACTTTTTAAAATTTTGAACACGAATTTCAAATTTGAGACATGATTACAATTTATTCACATCCATAGATAACTTAATTACTAATTTACCTTTTGCTGGAGATAGTCCCGCATTTTCTAGCATTCTAGTGTGCCTTGCTCTCATGAGAACCTTTCTCAGTTCTTCAAGTTTTTCAGTTCTTGACAAAAGTATCTTATTTGTCTTTGTGGCATCAAATTCCTCATCATCAAAGTAGTGCAGAGGAAACATCGGTTCAAATGGTGGTCTGGACTTAAAAAACTGCTGTTTAGTAATTCTACTGCCAATTACGGTTTCATCACTTCCGCTGCTGCTCTTATTTTGCTTCTCCTTCATTTGTTTGTCTTTTGCTTTCGATTTTCCTTGCCTTTTCGGTGAAATGTCAGCCTTCCGGGTTGAAGTTGAGGCGAAAACCATAACTTTCTGTAGGTTTTCATCAATTCTATCAAAAAAAGGGATATTAATTTCACTGTTTTCCTTTGTAGACTCGAGATATTTCTTTTCAATGAGATTCCTTTTAACTTACCGTCCTTCACGGAGAACATACTCTGCTTTCTCCATTCCATCTATTTTTGTTCGATTTCTAAACATCTTTTCATGGTATCACTGTTTTCCTTTGTAGACTCGAGATATTTCTTTTCAATGAGATTCCTTTTAACTTACCGTCCTTCACGGAGAACATACTCTGCTTTCTCCATTCCATCTATTTTTGTTCGATTTCGAAACATCTTTTCATGGTAAAATTTTTCATTGGTTTCCCCATAGACAGCCGGTGGAATTAAATCACTAGGAAGTATCCCTAAGGTTTGTAAGACCTTCAGGAGTAAAAAATATAATTCAACAATTCATCATCCACTCAAGCCAACATATACAATCAAAATAGTAAACGTGGTGTTGCATACCAAATTAATGTCAACAGCTCGATAAGCTCTGTTGAGACGCTCTACAACAATTGCCTTTGGAACTTGGCCTTCAGCCACCTCATACGGAATCAAGGCTTTCGGCATGTAAGTTCGTCGAGGGAATGCAAAATTCCCTTTCACCATTCCAATTTGGTTAATGCTCTCGTATAAAATGGATCTCCTGTTGTAGTTCTCGTGTTTGGTTTTCATATTTTTCGTATCTGTCTGCAAAAAATTAGATTCTGAGTCTGACGAGTCAACTCCAAAATCTTCGGAGCCTTCTCTTTCTCTATTGGACATCTCATGAAATAGCGAACTAACTGGAGAGAAGCCAGAGTATCGCCCTTGCAAATATTTCGCATCCTACAATCCAATTTTAAGTTTCAATTATTTTTCCCCAAATATTATTATGTAAATGTGAAACAAAATTGTTATGAATAATACAAATGAGTAACTAACTGATTTTACAATCCACGGGTGGTTTTCATAATGTATCTCCCGATATAGCGGGTTCTTAGTATTTCTTGTGACACTCCTTTTCAATCGATCTGAGAAAATGATGACATCTTGGGGGGTTCCTACAGCCTTTCCTTCTTCATTCAATTGATAGGCCACTGATCTAATTCGCCTCGCGTCTTTTTCAGGTCCGCCAGTTGGTGCCAAAATTAGTGACATGTCCAGGCCCAGTGCAGCTCTAACAGCAGACGCATCCTCAAAAAGTTCTGAATTTAAAGGTGACATTGTTCCAACACTAAATCCTCCTCTGGATTTAGAACGATAAGATTTGCTCTTCCTACTTTCCATAGCGCTGACAAATACTCTATTATATTAAAATATCGGTTCGATTTATTTCACTTCAGTTTACTTCACAACTTGTATCGCTATTCTATACTATGATGGGATTTTGTGGAATGGGGTTACTTCAAAAACTTCACTGTTAGCACATCTTAATATAATTTGTCTAGTATCATTTAATTTTCCAAAATGCCCCTAAAGAACTTTCAAATTATAACGTTTCATGCAGAAATGATTACACTGAAATGTGATAAAACGATGTATTTATCAGTCAAAAGTTTTGACCTTACGAAATTCGGGTTTATGCGTTCGTATGACTCAAGGAACCAATTCAGAAGCTCGCCGGAAGAAGGGCACGGCGCAAATTCTAATTTCGAAAATAACATTTGACCAACATTTCAAAAATTATGAAACATACAAAAGACCCGAAACCCAACTCTTTTGCATATCTGACAAGCAGGGGATTTTTAATCCAATTCGATCATGACGACCGACTAACTATGTCAACTACTATTCATTTCAACTCTAATTGGTACGATGCTCGGAAAATACGAAGTGTCAATTTTTATACTGTGACTATGTATTAGTAAATCGGCATGACAATTTTTAATAGAAGTATTTTTCTAAAAAAGTTTTAAAATCTAAAATATTCTGTCGTTCGTATTATTTGCAAAGGGTTTGATAACGGCCTATCGCACATTACTAATCCTCATCCGTCCATCGCTCTCTGGAAATTCATTGACAAAAAATCAAGATCAGCGTTTCAGGCATCTATTTATTATTAAGACATATTTAGATATATTTATGTCAGAAAAGTCAGAATTAGAAATGCTGAGAGAATCAGCGGAATCTTTGTTCATAACCAACGGTAATTGAAACTAATTAAACGTATCGCTCACAGTATAAATCCAGAGCTAAGAATAAGATGGGGTATGCATGGATATGCTATAACTATTAAATAATCCTTAGGTAAGGGTCGCAATGGGATAGCACCCTGTCGTGGAACAAACAAGATTTCTTCCAAATCTGCAGATGAAAAGAGGTATAATCAGGCAAATGAATTTATTTACATATATTTACAATGAAAAACGTTTGCAGTATCTCTGTTCATATGCAGACGTTGTACATTACTGGGATGTATTATTGAAAATGTTTATAGTATATTCTCACGCTTGTGGTCTCAAAACCCTGATGAAATGATTGCTCCAACCCAGCCCAATCTCTCTGACTCAGAAGGAATAAAAGAGGGCCAAAGCAGTGAATTTTTCGATGAAATGGAATGCATGAATACAAGTCTCAAGCAGATATCGGCTAAAACAGGCGGAGACAGCATCAAAGTTCCCA
Organism: Tomocerus maximus; assembly: GCA_019776445.1. Taxonomy (NCBI): domain Eukaryota; kingdom Metazoa; phylum Arthropoda; class Collembola; order Entomobryomorpha; family Tomoceridae; genus Tomocerus; species Tomocerus maximus. The sequence continues at coordinate 11,063 of JABASH010004353.1, read as the reverse complement.
ACTATATCGTGTTTTCAAGAAGAGACAATCATTGTGGCTTTGAAGGGAAAATTTTTATTTCAAACATCTGTCAAGAATACGTCACTTATCGGGTAAAATTTTAGAAATTGATGAGAATCTAATTGAAATCTAAATGTAAATAATTATTGTATGATTGTATTTCATGAAAGGTTGCTTCGAGCAATGCCCAAAAATTTCGCTACTTTCCGGATGATATTGGGTGGATTCCTCCAAACAGTCGTAGAGAAATATTTGTCCAGACCAACCGACAGGAAGCAAAGAATTTTGAAGATATTATTTCAGAGGTTTTCCTAATTCAGGCTACCAAAATGTACCATATTTACAATTACAATTCCCATAAAGATCAACTGGAGATGCTTTGTTTGGATATCTTTTGGACAGTAAGTAGTCAATAAGTCCGGTATTATCGACAACATTTATTCTCTAACATTTATCTTTACTAGTACAAGTTTGGTTCATTAACAAAATTGTGCTACAGGCATTGGGAACTGAAATGTTTCCTGAAGAACTCTGCGAAAAACATTTAATTAAATATGTGCGCCCAAAAGAAAACAGTTACTTGGATAACTTTTCCATGATTGATCGCAAGACAATCAAAGATATTGACTTGCCGCCCTCCTCCTGCTCAGAACGTTTGTTCTACGAAAACTGGCCGGTTCCAAGTCATGCTGTGAATAATGAGCAGGTAAGTTCAACTAGATTTTTATGTTTAACATACATTTGCATTCTTTGGTTTACCATGGATTAATTAATATTTTATCCAGAAACAACGAGCTGAAGTTCCAATGGGGTGCATTAAAGAAATAGAGAAAACGGAGGACAGCATTCGTACAAAAATGAGTTACACCCGTTTAGCCATTTCTGCTTTCATTGCTGTTTGTGCTGTAGGTTTTGCATTGTATTGAGACCCGTGACCCGTCTGCTGCGTTAGCTGAAATCAAATGTGCTTTTCGGAAGTGCATGGGACGTTAGGAAATGTCATAAAATTATCAAAATTAAACACTAAGGTGGATTGTAATATATTGTAGTTATATATTGATAATCAAACGATTAAGTGCAATCCCTATACCTGCTAATACCAACTTTATACCTCAAACGATAAAATGAATCTAATGTAAATATGTGTTGTTATTGATTTTGGATTTCTCAAACATGTAATCCTACACGATGCAAGTGCAACTGTTACTTGTACTTTTTTCATTTCTAATGCACTTGAGTCAACTTGAGACGTACAGCAAGAATTAAGTCTGCAAATCACTAAAATATTGTCATTAATGCATTCACATCCACACATCATAATAGTCAAACCAAATACAAACTTACAAATCCATTTCGTTAGATTTCTAACAAATACTCATTACATTATTTAGCAATAGCTAAACTTAGCGAGTCAACTTTCGTTCGCATCCCTTTCTTATGTACAAAATATCTGAGGTCTGATCTGAGCTGAGAGCTGAGGCACAACTCATATCAAGAAAAATGAGTTTTAATCTAGAAATAATATTATCAGTACATCTACTAAAATCTAGCACCTACTGACCGTTTAATATAACATTACATAAACAATTGGTGTGTAATGGCCGGTCAAGTATGGTATCTTTTATATTCTAATCCTAATATTTAACAGCGGAATTAATAAATTCTTCTAAATAGGATAATAATGCGAATTATGCTACGATTAATGAGACGTGTTATACTAGCATGTAGCAGAAGAAAATAGCTTGCAAGTTTATTGCATAGCTTATTGCATCCAGTAGTAAATAAGCTGTTCATAATGCGCATTTTATTGCACGTAGCTTTTGTTTTTTTGTAGGGGTGGTATTGGTATTAGATTTATATTCTGGCTACAAGATCAACTGTCTTGTGATTGTGACCAGTAAACCTGCAGAAAGGGAGAGCGAATAATATTGTTCTTCATTCAAAGAACAACATGCTTGATTATTCATTTCGTCATTTTTATCTGCATGACGGACGCGGACATGACGCAAGTAAACGCGAGCGAAATAAGGTGGAATTTTATGGAGATGCGTATAAAAGACCAAATTCCAATCATTGTCAGTTCATTCTGGTAAATCTGGTATTTCAAGGAAACCGGGGTAAAGGACCAGGTAAGGTTGCTAAAAGGTAAATAGCTTCTAGTACACATGTACTAACATCCACAGATACACATATTTGTTATGAACATTCCATTTTACAACTCCTTGATGAACATTACATAATCACGTTCATAACTGCACTTGATTTTCAGTTCCAGTAGGAGTTTAGGATGACTCTTATCTAATTTGTGTTCAACTGAGCATTAGAAAGAACAAATCCTGGTTTCTGACATTCAAGAAACTGGCATTGACCTTATCTGCTTTGCAGAAACTTTATTGACTATCTCTGTCAACGTCGGCCAGACTTCGTCTGACTAATTCTTTCCTTCTTTCTGTTGAATTCTCTGTTCACATGTTTACAAAGGAGGAAATCGCTCCTTCTTAGAATTGACATTGACGCACAAACTCTGTAATGTACTACACTGATATAAATACAATGTATTATTGGTCTCGTATCGATTGCAATGTAATTATGTATTATACAGATATCACTTGTATGAGTTAATATGTAAACTGTAGCTACTTATAAGAAAAATATAAAATGTATATACTTATTGTTATCAAGCAAAGTAAGGGTAAAGTCAATTTGGTTAAGACTTCAATATAGCACCAAACGTATTTTTTGTAATCAGCAGCAGAGACCGGAAAGGTATTCATTCACTAAAACTAAAACCCTCTTTTATAAGTGCTTATTATGATAGTCATAACTATGACCTAAAAACTGTAAAATATGACCTATTTAATAAACGTTTTTTAGTCTCAAAGGACATGAAATGTTAAGAAACCTTTTCGCCCTCGCCCATAATATCAAAAATACAGAATTTGATTTAGCCTACCCTTCCGATTTCTGGTAGTGGTTATCAGAGATTTCTCGTGTGTGTGTGTGTATAGTAGTTCTGTATTTGTGTAGGTGACTGCAAATATTATTTTATTACGACGTTACTAGCATATTATATTATGTATCTAATTACCCATGCGAATTCATTTTCCCTGTTCTATCATCAACTTCATTGCAGATAATTTTGACTGGACCACGATGTCGTTTCATGGTATTGGTACTGGAATCAATTTCTTTTTCTAAAACTTGAGAGTAACAGTTATGAAAATAGAATGTTTAGTAGTAAGTAGACTGCTATTAAAGGATGTCGAAACAATTTAAATAAGGATTAGCTGACGGAAGCTGAAATGAATTGAATTAAGGTTGGGGATGTCAACTAAATCGGCTGGACTCTGCACTTTTCACTAATGGTAAGATGTTGTCCAGGTTAAGACATCCGATGATGAAGAGGAGCTTACAAAATTTTACCAGCATCATAAATGAATAAACTTAGTAGAGAAATATAATACTAAGGCACAAATGTTAGTACTTGTTGAAACAATACCTACTTGATGGAAAATGTATGAAATTGTGATACGAAATATCGCAGCAACTCAGCATTTATTTTTGATAGAGTTACTAAACTAAGTAGCTGATCTTGTTAGTACACAGTATTGATAAGCGTAATATGTAACAACTGATATACCAATACAAAGGAGGTCATATATATAGGTCCACTGATAGATTAATGAGGTCAAGTGTAAGAGTATCATGAAATGGCACAGCAAAGTTAAAGGATCAGTAATTGATAAACCGCGTCTTGGATGGGACAACGAAGACAGAAGACAGAGCTATAGTGAATGAATTCGTTCAAGGTCAAAAAATTAATGTGACCAATGCATCTTTAAAAGCGTCCAAGACATGAGTTAAGGTCACTAAACCATATTAACCAGATAAAAGTCCAAATACATTAAATACTCTGTACACCACTTTTGCATAGTAAATCCAGTTTACATTTACATCACTCATTCAAGGTCTACTAAATAGTAATGCTTCAGTTCAGTTTCAGTACTACTACGGAGTAGTATGACTTTTAGCTTAACAAGACGATAATTTCTTTTCTTTTCAATGTTAATTCGCAAAACAAACATCCAGCTTGACGCATGACCCCCGACAACAACATATGTCATGTAATTTCAACTGGGCATCTAGTAAGTATTGCTTTATGTTTGCAATTTGCACTGTGCACTCAGTACGCTGTAGGCAATAACCATTGTAGGATGGATACTACATATATTATGAGCATGGATATATTATTTATATGAACCTTGGATACTTATACCAGACTAGATGCTGTAGTACAATGGAAAATGGACGAAAAAGTGGATTTTTGATTTATTTTATTTAAGCTAAATAGGTATACCTACTATAGCAAATGTGTGAATTATTCATGAGCCACCACATGTAGACGTAAACTGCTAAAAATATGTCACATGCCTACTATTTATACTTACTATATGTAAAAATATATATTTAGTTGCATTAATTAATTTATGTAAGAACAAATGCTAACATGCAATCATCGACACAATTAACTACAACTATACTGTACACAATAATTGCTTCATATCTGTAAGTCGAAAGTGTTGTAATTTTTGTTCGTTGCAACCTCATTTTGAGTTGAAATAGTTGCTTAATTATATAAATAACATAGCGGTTTGATTGCAATCTCGGCACTAATATCATGTACATTTTACCCTGCGCATCCAACTTTCTATAAGTATTTACAAAATCATAACACTGATTTATAAACTAAATCACCATATATTTGAGTATGTGAAATCTCGTCTCACTGATACTGTTGTCATCATTTACAAGACACCATACCTATTCAAGATGTCAGAAATGTCAAAAAGAAATGTCTTTTTGATAAAGAAGTGAAATTGCTGTTTAGTGCACACGACAATATTATCATAGGGACTCAACACTTATCTAAACATGTGGACACTAATTTAATGAAAGAACGAGTCAATGTACTTAACCATATTGTCTACACGGACACAATTAATTAATTTTGTATATAAGCATAACTGTGGGTAATTTATTCATATAATCACTTTACATTGTTCTAAAATCTTTGCATAAACGATGACGATATATTTAAGTGCAAATATCTAACGACAACGATAATAAAATGTCAATTATGAAGCACTCTGTAGGTGAAGATAAAGCGTGTAAGATAATACGATGATATCTCATGGTAAGATGATATCTGTCTGCGTTGGCATAAGATTATTTTAAAAATTGCATTTTTCATTTCAATAATATGGTGATTATAGCGTTCATTCATACTTATTAAGTAACTTTCTCGTGGAATTATTCTGACAGTTGCAGTTGAGCATTTTAGCAAAGCATACTATTTTGTGTTGCTATAATATACCATAATATGTCATTACGTGGTGGGGCAACGAAAAATTATTAATTTAACTGCGCCAATGGCGTCAAATGAGCTTGAATCGGGTTCATGTCAGGACAAATCGTGACAAAAAAAGCTATTTTTTTTATAGTTTTATAGTCAAATGGACTCCGTAACCCAATGCTTTCTAACTAAATAGGACAACGCGGTGCATAGCTCATAAGTATGTATAGTTCTGTTTATTTTTGAGAAAATAATGTTATAAAAAGTACAGCCAGAAATTGCCAACCAGCCATTAAAAACCTCTGCATCACAATAGCCTACGTGGAAATCCCACTTCATAATTTTCATTTTTTAAACTGTAGTCACACGTAACACGTATTCGCAGATTTGTGACAATACCATAATTCTTACACGTGTGAAGTGTGCACGTACTTAATGTACAATTCATAAAATGCTTGTCGGACTGGTTAGAAATAGTTAAACCTTGACATAGAGCTTCTGCTTAAAAATGCATTGAAAAACAGCTTTATTACTTCCCCAAATAAAAATAACTGCAAAATATGGACCATAATGAATGTTTAATGGATACAGTAAAAGTATTGGATACATATCAATACATATTATTCCTGTCGCATGTATTCATATCGTAGTAAATTAAAAATACTACTCCTGACCCCATGAATTGATATTTGTATGAATGTGTAGCATTATTTAATTTGCATGCGTCTTGGTTTGGTTCCATGTTACGATAAGCGCACATGTCTTATAGTACGACATTTTCCATACATAATATATCCTCCCTGGTACATTTAATATATTTGCTGACTTGGCTTTTACCATTTGCTTATAATGCAATTTGCTTACTTAAACAGAAGTTGTGCGAATTAAAGTGTCAGTCTTGAACATAAAGTGATACCAATCAAAAATCGGTCCTCTAATACAGAACACTTTTACACTATCTTTTCTTGGGTTTCATCAACCATGAATTCCCTTGGACTATCGAGAAAGTTCCTGGAGAACGTACTGGGAAAACCAGTAGAGTCGTTTTCTCTTAAGCCAGGTTCGAACTCAGGCGATAACTTCATGAGTGTCCTCTACGCTGTCGAAGTCAAAGTCACATCCGAAGACCCTGAAATGTTCGATTTGAATAATAATATTGACGAAGAAACAGTCCATTTGCTTTGCAAATGTTTCCCTACACATCCTGGAGCACAAGAATTCCTCATCCGTGGCAATATATTTTGGAAAGAGTTGTCCATCTACACCAACTTGATCCCAGAGATGACTAAGTTCCAGTTTCAGTTAGGAATGAGCGAAATACTCAAGCCTAACCTTCCCCCTCTTGTTGATGGAAGATGTGTCAACTTTAAGAAACACAGAGGTATGCCTTTACTTTTTCTATCGATGAATTGACATAATAGTAAATGTGAGACATTAATTAGTTTTCATTAATAATTCACTTTTCGAATCTACAAGTTCATTTTTATATCTTTTCTCAGGAAATAAAAACAGCATGCTGAATAAAAGAGAATGCTCCCCCATGGACAATTACCTTTTGATGGTCGACATCAGAAAAACCTGGGGTTTCAGAATGGCAAGTCGTCACCGAGGTTTAGACTACGCCCACGCTTCCTTAGCCATTGAAGCTTTAGCCAAACTCCATGCGATAAGTTGGGCTTATAAGCAAAAACACAACCTGGATACTCTTGCCTCCAGATTCCCCTACGTTCATTATGATCTGCAGCAGGACAAAGACACTTGGGATTACATGTTGGATTCCCATTTGACCCTCACTCTTCAGACCCTAAAAGAAACCTTAGGAGAAGAATCATCCGAGTATAAAGGCACAAAAGTATTCCAGAAAATCTCAAGCAGTATCTCCGATGTCATTTTTGAGAAAACTGGAACAACTACATCAGATTTGGAATTCTTTCTCCGGAAAAGCCCCCAGAAAATGAAAGGTAATTCTAAATTACAATTATATGCTACTCAATGTCAAATTTGTCATAAAAGAGAAAAGCATTAATATATTTATTCAATCAATAGAGAGTGAAAAGCCATGGCGAGTCCTGATCCACGGAGATTGTTGGGTGAACAATATGCTCTTCCGCTACAATGACAATACAAATCAACCTGAGGAGGTGACGTTAGTAGATTTGCAAATGTCTCGAGAAAGCTGTCCCACAACAGATCTGATATATCTGATATACACGAGTACGGACTCATTTATCCGTCGAAAATACATGGACTCTATGCTGGAATTGTACGTGGACAAATTCAACTCTTTTTGCAACCTGCTGCAGTGCGAGACCTTGCCAGGGTTCAACCTCCAGTCTTTGACCAGACGCTTCAATCGCGCAAAACTCCACGGCTATTGCGTGTCTGTAGTTAGTCTTCCGATAATGCTGCAACCTCCGTGTCCTTCAACCCTTCCAGCGAGTCCAATCAATTCAGAAGTTGAGGAAGTTTGTTTAAACTTAAATCTAAATCAAGTCTTTGATACCACTCCTGCATTTTCCCACCCTACTTATATTCACGAGAGTGAGACAACGTTTGAGCGTCGAATAGTTGCTATTGCTCAAGAGCTTTGTCGAGATGGTGTCATTTGAATATAGCAAAGACCTTAACCTTTACTGTAGGTAGGTGTCTTTCGTATGTTACTGTTATTGCTCGGATTATCACCACAAGTGTCTACTAAACTATATCAATTATGTATTACGATAATATTAAAGACAACGTACCTTATTCATAGTTGTACTCAAGTTATCTATCTATGCAGCTCATAGTAAGTATAATCACTTTAGAAATTTAAGTGTTGCTTAATACTACTTAGTAATTAATGGATAGTTTACACCAGTATTCTTTGTACTATACTTTATTTTATTTTACACATTCACTCTATATGTATTTAAACTATTTATATGGTATTATTTTTATTGTATCAAAACATAAGTCTTCTGAGCTGAATTCTCCGTATTAGAGTGTATCACAATTACAATTAAGGAGTTTCTTAATGTCCCCCAACGGAACTCTTGGTTGGGGGACAGACCAAAAGTCAATGAAATGGCAGCCGACAGTATATGTGTAGTATATGTGTTACCCAACTATGTTGGCTGCCATTACATTGACTTTTGGGGTGTCCCCCAACCCTGAGTTCCGTTGGGGGACATTAAGAAACTCCTTAATTTGTTCATATTTGATATAAAGATACCAATAGATCAAGTCCCTAGCTTACCACTGTGAAAACAGATCTTTTATGTTTTGTTTACACGCGTTATGTAACGAAATAAATTATTTTCGAGGATCTTTTTTTCTGTTGTCGTTTTTCATTTCCACTGGTACATGGATCACGTTCAAATCTACCCTCATGCACAATTTGACCAAGCAATGATTTCAAGCACAGATTTCATAAGATTCTTAATCTTCATTACTTTTCAGGGACATGACACGCAGACCTTTTTGTTTTTCGGGTTCTTCAATAATATTTCATGAATCCAATTCATAAAGTAATCAAGTGATCTGGATTTTGTTTACTTCGAAAGTCTTGAGTAATAGTACCGACAGGTTAGCTAGCGATGAATCTTTAATCAAAAATAATTAATTATCAACATACACACGTGTTGTACCTAACAAAGGTCAATGTTAATGAAGAGATCAACTTAATCGGGAAAAATTAATCTGAAGTGCTTTCATATTTCTTTAATCCAATTTCCACCTATAGTTAAGGCACTGCCCTCGAAATATACTGCTAGAATGAAATCTAACATGCAGGCAATGCATTCATATTTATAAAATAGACATTAAGTCTTGATAACATGTGACATTTTGCCCTAAGAAACTAATGAATGTACTTTGTTAATTAACTGACAAACACCTCTATCAATTCCCTATCTGTAATTTGTAAAGGAAGGTCGACTTTACCAAGTATTCTTTGTAATATGCATTCCAAGCTGCTTATAAAAATTTGACTTAATTAAATACCCGTTGCATTCATATCTATTAAGCTTTTCACTTTAGTTTCCCCGTATAAGTTAGCGGGTAGATCACTCTACTTCTACATCGCTTTATGCTATAATATGTAGCATATCGTAATTTGCAATATGAACCAGAGGAGATCCAAGACCCATCTGACCCTTTGATTTGCTATGATAGCATGAGCTATTATCAGTAGAGTAACTGCGTAGGATAGATTTGTTAATTTTAGCTATTCCAGCATTTTAAAGTACATAAATCATGTTTATATGGTTAGCATTCATACTTATTGATGTTCATGTTAATATAAGGAGCACACAAGAGTTTATAACAATATGACAATGTATGCATTATAGTACCTTATTGTGCAATGTTATTTTAATTATGAAGTGGGGGATGGGCTATGTGTTATCTGTGCATTGAATAACCATCTACAGTACAATTATGTGGCTGCTGAGAGAGAATACTAGTTGGACGAAATGAGCTGATGGTCTACTTGATTTGATAAGAGACGAGATTGTATGAAATGTATCTCAGTCTATCAGCAGTGGAAAGCAAATAAAATATCCTCATTATCATGATATATTATTATGTTGGTGTTCTATTGCATTCAGCTTTTGATTCAACTGAAATTTCTTTGATACAAAATACACATGTGGGGTACTATCATTAATATATTTAGTATACGGGTATTGATTGGAATTTCGAATGTAAGGAATGGCAAATGTCCTCAGTGTAATATAGGGTTACACAGTATATGATGTTGCTGAGTTTTGCGTTGGTTGTTATAGTTGGCTTCTGTTCTCGTGTTATCGAATCTCTCATTCAACCGCATAGGAAAATATGGTCTACACAAATAATACAAAGAGCTCTTTTGATATCTAACGCTCTGATAGATAGAAAGATTACATTACAAACAGCATCTGTGTGATGTTAATAATAAAATATCTGTGTTCGGTGTATTGGCACGGTTAGAGTGAGTTCTTTTATTTGGTGGGTTAATCAGTATCACTAACAGGTTGTAAGGCTGCTACGAGTTCCCCTGATGAATGTGCTCTCTATTTGTGCGTGTATGTCAAAGATAAACAATCTGCATCACTAGAACCCTCGACTCTTAAGCTCTGCCTCTAGCAACTCCATGTAGTCTCTCAAATCTATATCTGCAAAATGTAAAACGTAAAAAGGGTTAAACTCATGGGAAACAAAACAACGTGGAATGGGTTATAAGGACTATATTTCCAATCCATCTACCTTTAACCTACTGCCACAGTGCCTTCCCTAGTATCTACCTCTCCTTTTTCTCTGGAAACTTTTATTATTCGATGGATGGATGATGGAATGGAGAGAAAAGCAAACAAAACTTTCCGTTGTTGTGTAACACATGCACTTACATAGCTGTGGTAAACACAGACCTTTGGGTTTGCTAATCTTGAAAAGTAAAGCCTTGTAAAAATTCTTTCGTGTTGTTCACCTACAAAACGATATCTATTCATTTACAAGATAAAAATAAAACCTCTTTCCACCAGTTAAAACTGAAAGCATCAAGTCATCAAGTGTCAAATAACCTGTACAAGTAACCAGCAATCCAATGCAATTTAAATAAGTTTACACAATCTTTATAGTTTAATTTTTTATTATACTACTAACTGAGTTTTACGCGATGTACCGTACGTGTCGCGCATGCTCAATGCGTGCTGTACTTTATACTGCATAGGAGGGGACAGAGGTTTGTGTGTGT
>JABASH010004352.1:0-14206 GCA_019776445.1 Tomocerus maximus | reverse complement strand
AATCTTTAAATGCACCCCTTCGAAAGCAAATTGTCACCTATATATAGAAATTTCGTCAAGGGAATAGGCAGCAAAATTGCTGTGGAAAAGTTATCTAATCTTATAATATACATTTTGATTTTTCCATTTCAATGTGAAAACCAGTAAAAACGAAACCCTGATCGAATTTCACACAAAAACATTCCTTAGTTACAAAATTAAAATATTACGAAAAAGTTAATTCCCTTTTCGCGGGAGCCGTACATATCCTCTTGAAAGCTTCCGTAACAAAAACAATACCAAGGACTTGTGTAGTATCTTCGAAGATATGGTTTGTAATTATTTTCTGTATATACCCTTTAATTTCCATATTTACTGAAACCATAGGTTTACTACATAGTATTATGCACATTTTCGGAAAATGTTTTATTTTTTACAACCGTAGGTGTGTGATACAGTTGATAGCATCTGCAAGTGCTGGAGAGCTGGTGGGATAGGAACAATGGAATGGGCACCCAAATTCAAAAATAAACGGAAGCCACCTGGTAGCTGTGTCATGACTGCAGGACAACGATGTGGATTATTAACCCTTCCACCAGGACAATACCCTCAAGTAAATTTTCCTGTGCTTCGCAAGTTTTATTGCAACAGAAAATTTCATTGTAGATCTGATCGTCTTACAGTGAATAGATGCACCAATGAACACAACAAAGCTCCAAATTCTATCCCTCCAATCTGTCAATTTTATATAAGTGTTTCCTTCTTTATTTGGGTTTTCCGGTTTTTGAGGACAACGAGGTAAACATTCTGGAATCTCCGCTAAATAGTTTCCTTACTACGTTTATCTAAGATGTTTATCTCTGTCCAATAATGAGTTTTAATACTATTCCCGCAATAGTGAAAATAGTTTTAGTCATCTATGTCGACTTAACAATCTTTAATCAGTCCACAGTATCACTTATTAAAAGAAATTACGGGTGATGGTCATGGATCAGAACAAATAGAAAAGTAATAATCGGTATCAAGGGAGAAAGTGCCATGAGGATTAAAGCACCATGGGATATTGTATACAAACGAGACCGTCATTGAGTAATGACTGTGTAAAACATTTCTGGTAGTATCTGTACTCCTGTCTGTAGTGTCCATGTGATTACATTTTCTTTAATTTATTACCTCTTCTATCCTGCTTTTGAGGTCTTTCTTATCAAAAAAGGCTCTGTAAAGTACTCTTTCATGTCTAATGTCTATCAAAAACCGTTACGAAATCAAAGATAACATCTTTGTATAACCTTGATAAAGAGATCTAAATTCGATAAATAAACACAAGAAACAGCAGTACAAATGTAACGGTAATATAGCAAATAGCCTCCGTCAGCATTGTCTGGCCTGTGCCTTCCTCAATGCCAGACAGAAGAGAATTTCTTTACATTTCATCTTAGTGTTGAAGTTTGTGGCAGTGCGGGGTGTAGGCGATAGGATATACCAAGGAACAGAAAAGGACCTTTTTTGCATTTTTTGCTTTTTCATAGAAAGGTAGGCATAAAATTTTAAAAAAAGTTTGCTTTTTTACCTTTCTCTATTTGCTTTCACTTTACATGTAAGTAAAAAGGTTACCTTTTCCTCTTTTATATAAAAAAGATATTGCATTCTTCTCTTTTACATAAATAAAAAAAGGTATTGCTTTTTTGTTCATTGGAATATGCTGTCTTAATATTATGGAGTATAATATATCTCGGTGCCTACGCGACTTGTTTGCAAACCGTGTGCCCTTTGACTCTTTTCTCAGCAGAATTGAATCCAAGTTCTAAATGGTGTTCTCGTCTTTGCTTTCTTTTTATACATACATAACATAGTTCTTCTCTGTCTATTCATATTACGGTTCTTTCACTACTGAGTAAACTACCCAATTCAATCTGATTCGATGTTGCTCATGTTAGAAAAGAAAGTGAGATGCTAGCTCCCCTTGCTTTCCTTTCCTCTTTCTAGTGGTAGTGTTTCCCAGTAGTGTACTGAAGGTTGTTCGACGAGTTATATTCATATTGTAAACTGTGATTGTGAGTGCGACCCCTAAGTACGATAAAAATAATTGGATTTCCGGTATTTTTCAGACTAAAGTCAAAGTAAGTAGGAGGTGGTTGCAGAGAACTAAAACTATAGTAAACCTACTTGAACTAACGGAGTTGACGATAGTTGCTTTGCTACCACTGGGAAGGTGGTACATGTACATGCATATATATATGTACTGTACAGCACAGTCGTCAAATCGTATGGCAAACTTCTGAATAAAATGAGAGAGTTGAAATTTGAAAAGCATTTTCTCCTCAACCGAATTAACTCTCGCAGATGGAAGTGGAAGTAAAGGGAGTTGAGGCGTATATTTATTATACTTTAGTCAACTCTACTGTGCACTCGTATCAGTCAAGTCAAGTGTGCGTATTATTATAGCAACTCAAATCCACTCTACGACTTCTACTTTTATAGCCTCTGTACGTCTATGTCTTCTGTAGAACAAGGTTTCCTATTCTAGTCAAGAAATAACTATACGAAACTCTCAAAACTCCTCTTTGAAATGTTACGCTATTATTGGTACGTCACTAACTCTACAGACGAACCAGTTTCAGTTTGATCTTAAATGGAGAAATTAGTGGTTGAATGATTTAAACTTGCCATAACACAGATAGAGTAGAATGATTTTGCCTTGACCTATAAAATAAGTAGTTCAAACTCACTTTAAAGCGATACAACTTTGTTCATGATTGTAAATCCTTAATTAATGGCAATTATGAAATTATTGACAGTATTTTTTTCTTCCTTTAAAAGTGAGGTTGTAATTTAATTATGAAGACACGTGCTTAGTTACAGCACTAGTCGGCTGGTTATTAATAGACCACTTGCTAAATGCCGTCCACGTTTGGTGAAACGTGGCGGACGCGGACAGCAGATATCGTATATGTGTAGGCAGCCGACACAGCTCAGAGCAAAGTGATATCTCTGCTGTCTGCCGCGTTTACCAAACGTGGAAACATTAAGCAAGTGGTCTATTGTACCTGCTACTTATTCAATCATTGTAATGGCAATATTTTTTTATGTTTAAACGATAGGAAGTTTGTTTTGCTCAATATTTAATGCAGATAATAAATAAGCCATCATAAGCATAACGTTATTGTTCATTAAGCCTCATTTAGATGCAATCTGACATGGAAATTAAAAGTAGTAACAGTAACAATAGTTGTCTCAGTCGTGTCGTAAATCAAATCATAAACCTAATAATAAAACACCATACTGATATGATGGTCATATTATAAAGTAACAATACAAAATACTATTACTTAGTGCAATATTTACTGCATATGTGTATCATTTCTAGTTATCTGGACTCATTGTTTACTACTATTATTGTCTTTTGCTGCAGTTTCAGTTGAAGTAGTTTGCTTATACATTTTGTGGGACAAGGGAACCTAAAATCGTAAAGTGCACTTAAAAGTTTCTAACGACCAAAGTAGAACGTACATTTGTAAATGTATTTGCAGACAATATACAAGGGAGACGCAAGAATATGAAAAATTGCCGACAGTCTTGTTTTTAACTGACGCACTCCAGAGGTAGAGCAGTTCAGTGTCCCTTGTTTACTTTGGAATTGTTAACTTACGAGTAAATACTTGCTTAGTTCATGGCATGCACACAAAGAACACAATAAAAAGAGCTTTAAAGACAGAAAGTACATAATATAATACAAATGTTGGTTTGAGTAATAATAATGTTGCTGCCAAGATTTATTTGAGGAAATTCCCATTGTCTTTCAGACATGATCTGACATAAAGCAACATGCATTTTGTCTAATAAAATTCTTATTTCTTGGAGAGCATGTTTCCTCGAAAAGTCGAACTCGTGACATTAAAGATACTAAAGGTTTGGTAATCTGGATAGGATGAATTGTGTGGAGAATGTGAGTCGGGTGCAGAGTCGCTAGTAACGGGGGTACGCAAAGGGAGTGGAGTACACGCGTTACACATGGGAAATAGTTACAGATGTTCGTACAATGCAATGGAGTGCTATCTCAATCAGGCATTTGAACCAGGTAAACGTTTTATTATTGGAAAGAATAAGAAGAATGATCTGCTAGCTACATTAACCCACATTAAAAAGTGTCTACTTTACTCATTTAGATCAAAAGGTCAAATCACCACGGTTCTTTACAGAGGAAAGATTATTTTAGCCACCACCAATGGATTTCTTATGGTAAACTAGAGACTGTAATGGGAGGTAGGAAAATTCAAGGCTGTTCTTTCCTGTCTGACTGTAATTCAAAGGAAAGACATGCTGGCTAAAGAAATCGTAAACTAGTGTATAGAGATCCATTGAGGTGCCCATTAAGGTATGAATGTGGAGTTTTATCTGTTTCGGTTGTGTTTTCCCGGTTGAAATCGTTGTAGTAACTTTTATATGGTTTATCTCATCCATAAGTTTTTATCCTCGTGAATGGTCTAAGGGCAGAGAAAGTCAGGGAATGGAATTCCTTGAGCATTCATATTAAGCATATGATCCTAGATAGTTCATGTCCTCTTCTGTCTACATGTCTAGTTTACCAGTTATTTCTTAGTCTCTAAAGGTACGTGCATTACATACTGCACACTGCACATGCTATGCATAGTCGATAAGACGTTCTAACTTAAGTAATGTAAAAAGGAAAACAGACATGTATACTCATAATATATATGTAAGCCATTATACTCTACAGGGGCAGGGTAACATCACTTTGTACTTTAGTTTATAGTATGTTTTCTTCTGCACTAAATGTAAGTAAGCTACTTTCTGTACATAGAAACATTACATTAGTGTACTAGCTACCCTACATTCATTTTGTTTCACAATCCAAACCGTCTTCTTCGTGCTTTACGATGGAGATTTCAAAACAGTATAGTCGTTTCAGACGGAGCTGATGCATGATGGTGAAAAACATACATACTCAGCGTTATCATTTGTATTATAAGTAAAACGTTGTAGTATGTTATGCAGCATAAACTCCTTTGTGTATACCTACATATTTACGTGCATCACAAATACAGTGTTTCACCACATACAAACTTCCAAAAAGTGCCATATAAGCTTATTTTTAGGTTTCCCTGTATAATATACCTACTTATTGTTGGGGTTTGGGTTAGAAACTGGAAGAGAAAGCACTAATATCGTAATATCTGTAATGTAGTGTGTACATATAAATCTTTACTCCTTTTTCCTCTCCGATGTGGTAAAGTTTAACTTAAGCTCTTCTTGGATTCCAGCTAAGTAGTGCAAAAGGATCTAAAGTTACAAAACGGAAATGGTAAAAAACAAAAAAAAAGTTTATTTTATTGTAAGAATTGGGCTAGGATGCGACTTTTATAGTGCAGAGTGTTCCTCCATGTTCGCTACATTGATTTTATGGTGACTGACAACGACTTAAAGCTTTTTATGCACTTCTCTTGTGTATCTTAAGGCTCCACTGTCTTAGAGGTCGAGACTCTATGCCGTTATGCTTTATTGCGTGTGTATTTACTATGGCCTTGTAATGCACACTTATCCTTCTACTTTATAGTGTTTTCAAAGGATTTTCAAACATAATTGGCTCATATTCGTTTTACTGATGCAATTATCGTGTCCTATTCATTTCACATAATACATGACGAATAAAATCACAAAAACGTCCAAGATTGATTTCTCATTTTCCACTCATCCCTATTGTGGGTCACCAAACAGATTTTCGCAACCATTTGCTTTGAGTGACTGCATTACAGATTCGTGTTAAGTCCTAGCTATTATAGGTACTAATAATTTGGCAAGTATTGTACTTAAATGGTATTCTATTCTTAGTAGTTGCATGAGAATAAAAAGGGGAAAGAATAGGCAAGATGCCCGTTTGGCTTTTAGATTTTCTAGGTCTGCTCGTCAGTCGGTTGGGTGGGTGACTGATTTACGAAGAATGAGAAGAGATGGACACGGCAAGCTGGGTAAGGGAAGGGAACCTCTGCGGGAGAACAAAAAGCCAAAAGCTAATGTGATGTGATCTTTCGGTTCACTAACTAATCGTCGGGCACTGAGTAGCACGACTCCAGTTCCCCTACGTAATCCTTGATTCATATAAAGCACGTGCTGCTGTAGTATTGACTAGAATTAAGCTTTCTGCAGAGGAAGCTCTTATAGTTTGGTGTATCTTAATAGTGTGGTAATACTTTCTTCAATTGGCTTTTGGCGATCTCGTCTCATCATTTGCGGGCAATTGAAGTTCTATAACTTATCCAACTCGTTATTTGTACCTACTTCTCACACAATTGCTGCGGCTAGGAAAAGTTTGCGACTTAGAATTAGTCGAAGGGAGAAACACGGTTAGGGTTCGTGGTTGAACTTCATTGATGTAATGTAGAGTTTGGGATTGCCGGTCATTATTTCCCCTATTGCCTCTCTGTGCCCTAACAGTCAACTTGAAATCTGAGTGTACACTAAGCACACACCGGTGTCACATGGATGTCCCATAATTCAACCCGGATTTAATTTGTGGTTTGTGATTTGCTACGATTTGGAAAATGTTTTTATTAAGTCTACAATTACCTTTGTTGTTTCAATTATTTATCAATAATCTACCCACGGATAGCTACCTCAGCTTATCGGCATCGGCATGTCAAAGATGATGTGACTACTAACATTATGTTAGTATAAAAATCGAAAGTGAATGATAGTTGTGATAAAAATCTGCAAAATCTTCAGATTTCTATATACAACGTAATATACACAACTTGCACAATTATATTTCTTGCAGAAGAGTTAAGAAGGGTAAGAACAAGGATTTAGTACTCACTTCATAGCCCGTTTAGAGAGTAATTCTGTATAGTGATGTGAAAGGGGGAAAGGGAAAACAGTGCCATGGGAAATGATTGATGGATCATATTTTACGAGCCAAGTCGGAACTTTTATTGTTTATGGACAGTATCCTGTGAACTTATTGGATGCTAAATCACTTTTATGGATCTAGCTATAAATTATGTTTGCCATTGCAGTGTATGATAAAGATTGTGATGCTATGTATTACATAATATCTGTGTGTGCATATAGTCTGTAGTAACAGTTATCAGATCACTCAAAATTAAATATTGATTCAACACTTGTTAGTTTCCATTCAATATGTATGTATAGGCATTATTGCCAAACGCACGGAATGTAGCGATTTTAATAATGTGCGTATGTTACGCAAATCGTAATGAGATTATAAGTGTCTATGACCGAATATCTTACCACAATGTTATTATGTAATAGATGTTCGCATTCATAGCGTGTCATAATACAAAGTCTGATATTGATCACATTAATATTACATTAAGAATGAAGTTTCCTCTTGGTTGGAGATAAAACTGTTGATGAAATGTTTAAAGCGAGTTTATTGAAACAGTGCGCATATATTATGCATGAGTAAGTGGAGAAATCTTTAAAGAAAATAATTTCTCATACACAAGTAGAGTTGCTTGATAGGGACAATTGTGTGGATGCCAAATATGCATGTAGTTTTGTTGGATTCGAGATATTTTCTATTAAAATTGCTAAAATTCTGCCAAAAGTTGTGTCCATTTGTGCAATGGATCCTGTATTGTAAAAACGATATTAAATATTGAAGAATGGGAACGAGAGTTTACTGTCATAGTTTTGGTGTGGTATCCCTATCTGTGCACATGAAACTAGCATCTGTATTTTACTTCATTTGAAATTTGCTTTAGTAGACTATGAATAATAGGACAGAATGAACCGCCACAGCAGGTTGGTCATTAGTGAGTCTATTGAATTTACTGCGGGTTCGGAGTTGCGTATTACAGATTTATTATATATGAATCCATAAGGATACCTACCTATGTATGTGAAACTTTCATTACAAACCATATAATACAATGAGCCCATCTGCAATATCTTGCACATGGTAGTATCAGTAGTTCTGACGCCAATATTTTGAGAGCACAACGACATAGCATACTTGGACATTTGTGTCTTTAGGGAGAAAGTAGAGTGTACATAATGAATTTACCAATACTGAGTAAAATAAGTGGAATTTGAGAATGGATTGCAGTTGGATACAATCCTGCCAGTTGGCTACTTAAATTCAACTTTCAGCAATCACATTCTAAATGTAGATCTAGTAATTCTAATATACGGTACTATCCTTTATTGAATAGAGTTAGATAGTTACTCAAATATTACGTATTGCATTAAGATTAGATACCTACGCGCTATAAATGTATGTATTATACATACAGAGCACGTCATATCATATATTGCATTTACTTCCTCTCTGGCACACTGATAGTAATAGGAATATGAATGATGGTTCTGTTTTCTGTTGACAAAAACCGCAAAATATGGAACATGAGTTAGGAATTTTGTATCTAAAGAACAGTAGACGAGCAACCAAATAATGGATTGTCAGAGAAGACTTTTGTCTGTCCACACACTTACATAATATTATACAGTTAAGCCAAATTGGAAGCATTCCCATTTGCTCATATATATCCCGTCGACTTGTCATCAGCGCAATAGAGAACAGCCACTGCTGCTCTTTTCATTATAATGCGAAACGAAACTATGTAACTTTTGTTCGTCTTGTCCAAGTGTCATCTTCCTCTGCAAAGAAATGAGCTGGCGCTGACTTTCCTTGTGATGGAATTTATCGTGTCTTTCCATTTTCTACCCTAGCTACGATTACTTACATAGCGATCCCTTTAAATCTCTACTAGATATACCTACTGTTTTACAACACGACTCAAAAGTAAGAAAACATTCTGTGGAATATAAAGTTCGTGTGCATATAATTTATGTAGTCTGATGCGGCCTTAGTTTGATGTATATACTCTTTTCTGGTCAGTTACTATAATACACTACTATCTAGACCCATTCCCCATCTCACTTCAACTATTCTACTTACCAGAACATTTTAAAAGAGAAAACCACTACAAGCCGTTACCACTTTTTCAAATAAAAGTTACAAGTGTATGTGTGAAGACACTCGAGGATACACACTACTTGCTGGGTAGAAATATAAAACTATAGTTCTTACAATTTTCTACTGTCCAGTTTTCAGTATTTCACGTTATGTGGAAATCCTGCACTTAACTCCAAGTGCAACCAATGTACAATAGTCTGTAGACCACTTTTACAACAAAATTGCTCAACAGATCTACATATTTGACTACCTTACATAAAACAAAGCTTTAAATTACCACAATTTAACCCTACAGACTTGAACTTAGAATATACTGATACCATAGGGTTGTTACAGGATACTTAAAACAGTTTCCGTTGTCCTTGTAGGATTTCCCCAGATTCTCTTCCTTCAATTTAATATCTGTAGGCAGAATCCACAAAATCTAAATTTATTCTTGCTAGGACGCTGTACGGAGCAAGGAGATCATATTACTTAGTACATGTAAATAGTAACGTGAGATGATTCTGCATATCCCATAATAGTGCGTTGTATGATTCTAGCAAACGAGTAATGAAAGAGTTGAAAAGAAGAAATAAAAATGGAAAATTCCATATTCCATTGCTTTATAAGAAAAAATGCACATATTTTTTATACAGTGAAACCTCAAAACAGAAAAGTATAAACGAAGCTCATAAAATTCACTAGGAAATACATATGGCTGTGAAAGAGATAAAAGAGAAAAGATAGTTGCCAAAAATAACAGGAATTTCCTGTATTTCCTTTATGGCAAATGGAAAAATTCACAATGCTCATGATAGTGTAGAACAGAGATAGTTTGAATATCTGTACATAATGTAAGTAATACATATTTTTTGTTGAAGCCCCGTTCTTCCCTTCTCTCAACATTTTCCCAATCTATAAATACACAATTCAATTTTGGATGTATTATCTATCTTTTCTGTCTTATAATGTATTACGCTAGAGAAAAGTGCAATAACGCATGATGTGATGTAAGCCTTCATGTCCTTGCGTGTGTGCGTGCTTCCAGTCAACTCAGACTCTGAAAAATCTTAGGAAAATCAGAAAGCAAGCTTCTAGCAAACTTCTAGTCAGATTACCCTTGAACACTCCACTAGCACTTCCTTCCAATATTCCTAAATGTCAGACTGAGGTTTTTCTGCTGTTCACGCATTTAAGTCCTTATCTCTTTCCATAGGACTGTGTCTTATCTACTCTGGTGAAAGCTAATCCTGATAAATCTTTGTATATATACATTAATACTTTGTATCAACATGTCTGAGCATACTCAAAGTACTCAGTTTCGTGCTGTACTCTTTGCTTACTATTTATTTCTTAAGGGATTACTGGCAACATATTAGGCAAAAAGAAAGTGTTCTATGGTTTGTTTTACTTTTTCGAGAGATCTGATAGGAAAATAGCTTTCTATGGATGAATTGATATCTACTTTTCCTAAGAAGAAGAGAAAATCCGTTGATAAGGATTCAAAATAGGAGGAGTGTGTGATAGCATTGGTGTAATAAAGCAGACTACACATGGAATATATGTAATATTATGGTAGTTTGGCTTATAGTGGGGAAATGAAGTTTTTTTAGTGCGTGCCTTCCGGGTGGTAATACTAATACCAACTCAGTCACTCACTCAGGACTTGTGCGTGAAAGAATGCATGGACGACTTTTTCATTTACTCGACAAGAAAAAGGAAGGAACTAACCGATCCCTGGAGAAAATCAGTGAAAGTCTTATTTTCCTATCCCCTTCGCAATGCATTCACTATATGGAAACAAGACGCGAAGGCGATGGCTCACAGAAATTTACTCGTCTCAGCTCATTCTCTTTAACTTACTCTTACATCTCTACCTACAGTCACCTACGCATTTCTCTTTTGTTCACATTAGTTCCTTGCTGTAGCCTTTCAACTGAAAACCCTTTTACCAAGATGTCACGTTACACTTCCCTACTTACGTAGACTTGCGTTCAAATTGTCAAAATCACTGTCGATCTCTCCAAAATGCAGAATCTTTGGAAGTGCCATTTTATTTTCATATTCCATATGGTGGCAATGATCAAGGTCTCTGTAGTAAGTAATTGCTCTTTCCCACACAATATGGAAAAGGTACAATTCCTCCAGGTACATACTTTAGAATATCAATTCAACAGAGAGCATTTTGCATAGATAAACTTCAATGTGTAGAATTATGTAAAATAAGCTACACCAAAATCTCATATTATGCAAATTATATATACTAAGCACTGGTGAGAGTACAAATTGCAAGTATTTTCAGTAACACTATATGTTACACTAGTTCCTAACGCATTGGTAATTCCGAGAAAGTGGTGTAAGTGTAAATGAGAGAGAGAAAGTGAGGAATAGGTACATGTTGTTGCGTAGATCCCTTTGGACCGCTTTTATTTCTTGCCAACGCATACAAATAAATACTGGCACAGTTCCAAGTTTTCTTTCGTCCGTATATCCCATACTATCCGTATTTATCACATTTTTGTATCCTATTCCAAAAATAGTTGCATTTCAATAATGCATATGTAGGTTTAAAGCAACTGTATTTACTGAAGAGGGTTACAATTTTACATAACAAAGAGGAAAAAAATCAATCTGCAATATTACATTATTTTCAATAAAATTACTGCTACAATTAAAGCAGATCGTCGGGTAATCGGGTACAATATAAATAAAATGTAATACACCTAAATCGACATGCTGTTTATAATCGGGAAATTTAAGACACACCAACATAAAGTACCTTAAATTAAATGCAAATACCCGAGTATGCTAAGCCGAAATAAAGTACATATTAAGCGAATGGTTTGATATTATTGGATATTATAAATTAATATGTATACAGATAGACAGAGCGTGTTAGGGCGGAAGTTAATGTTGTGGGTAGTTGTTGTCAGTAAAGCAGATATAATTGGTGAATTACGTAGTGCAAAGAATACCTTGTCCCAGTTTAATTTAAATCTTTGCTTATAGATTGTTAGTGACTTATAGAATTTATTTCCGTCGGTATAAATTTGTAGTGGCTAAGGCTAAAGCATGCTAGAGTAACCTGGTTAAACTGTGTTGGTTTTCAGTTGGTGTTGCATAAACTAACACTAAATGTAAATGGCGGACTGTTTAGTTGGCTGCCTCTTTGTTCAAAGATAATCTCATATTATTCCTTAGTTTAGTTTTAGCTGAAGTCTCCTTAAGCAGCGGGTAACTTTGGAGGATTTGTTCTATTGTCGTGTAGGTAGATAGGCATAGTGTTTTTGTGTGAAAAGGCCGTTTGACTACATAGATACTTGAGTGGCCTGGATGACTGTAAATATAACCTTTGTCTGGCTGTAGTCGTCAGGAGTAGAAAACAATTGATCGATTTATACATGCTTGCATGAACGCATTCAGTAACAATGAGTAGTAGCACGACCCGAGTATGGTTTTGTTTTGAAGATAGTACAAGTACACAGTGCATCTCTCTGCAATCCAGTTTCACAGTCTTCTGCTCGTGAGAATGTTATGCTAGTCTCTCTCTGTTCATTTTCCGTCTATTTATGTTCATGGGCAATAGAAGTTGGGCTATGGTTCTTTACGGCGGAGTAAGTAGTGGTATTTAGCCAGTTGAGTCGTTGTGGCGTCCTTTCTATGTTGCTTGTTTTCATTTCGACTCTGCTCTGCCTGCCCGGCCCAACCTCGCTTCCCTATCAAATAGAGATACAAAAGTCTACACTTAATGTTCACTCCGTTGCTTTTACTCCCTGGCCTCCCTATATTTTGGCAGTAGTTAGCATTGTAATTTATGGATGTGGGCCGATAGCAACATCAGGTTTGTGCAAAATTACTTTTCTATCCCATGTTTATTATGTAGGCTACGATCCTTCGGCTTTTACTCTATGCCTTCGCTTATGATGCAATAATTGGATTTAGATACGTGCATTTTGTAAATCATCTCTCATCATGTGATCCCACTATGTGACCCGTGGTCAACCATGTCCCATAACTTTCTAGCCTACCACTGGGGAATTTAAAATTCTAATGGCAACCTTTCTTTCTCTCATACGCTACATATTGTTGTTATTTTAGGTGTACCACACAGTTGTTGATTTTCTGACGGGTTTTCTTTAAACCTAAATAAATTGCTGTTTTGTTTACTGTGTTTCATAAAAAATTTCTGTCTTAAATCCTGTAAATGTTAGGATCACAAACTATAATTTTCATATATGTATATCATTAGAGAGATATAGCAACTTAGACACAATTAGATTACTAATAAGATTTCAGTGGAGAATGTAGGGAATTATTAATTAAATAAAAGAAAGAGTTGTTCTCTGGACATGTCGCAGTTAGTTTTACAATTCTTAATATCACACAGCATGCGTCACAAGTAGTCACAACATTTTCCAAGTTTGTTAATATCCTGCGTGAAGGATGATTTCATGATGTTGAGCCATGTACCCACCCCAAGCCAAGCCAGTAGTAAAGTACCAGCACCTGCATGATTTCCAGTTCGCCAACCTTCAGTCAAAGTCAAAGACATAACTTTGTTTGAAGTTTACTAATACTGAGAGAGAAAATTTCCGACAAGACGTTCTTTTAGTTTACTAAAGGAAGTGTACCTTAAGGCACCACAGCTGAAGATTTCACAAACTTTATCATTTAAAGTGTCGCTGCTCATAGACGCAAATGTCTAATACATCTATATGTTGTATATTCTTTAGCATTTACCTTACTCTATGATTTTATACATACCAATAGATGCTTTACACTACTTATCGTAATAAGTAGAATACCAAGTCCAATCTTCAGTATAATCACGCTAACAATTCTCTGTGACCGGGGAACGGATTTATTTGTTCTAGAATACCTTGGGATAGACTCATCGTAGAACAGTGGCTAATAGCTCAAATTGACAAGCATATTTGTCTAGATTTTGCAATATGACCTTTGACCTTCAAGAAAAAAAGTAAAAAAGAGATTGGAGCAGGCAGGTGTTGCAGGTACGTCGTTGGGATATTTTTCAATCGACATAGGTTATAGGGACCTATTTAGGAGTGCGGTTGACTAAGGGTCACATCATGAGATCGTCACCACATTTTCAGTGTAGTATAAGGGTAGCATATTCCACATAGTTTCTCCCAGCCGACTTAAAAATGTGTAGGTACACCTCAATGATTCAATTATGAAATGGCAATGTGAACAATATTATTAAATATATGAGTTTTATAAGTGATTTTCATGTTCCATTATTTTAGATCGTAAAGATAAAAATGACAA
>JABASH010004351.1:0-14209 GCA_019776445.1 Tomocerus maximus | reverse complement strand
AACATTGGGGACGGTAACATCATTTATTTATTATCGTATGGGGAGATTTTCTTACCGGGAGATTTTCTAACCGGGAGATTTTCTAACAGGGAGGAAGTCTGCGGGGAGATTTTCTAACCCGGGAGGAAGTCTATCTCGGGGGGGAAGTGAGATGTAATCGATATACTGACCTGAATACACTCAGAAACATAAAACATTAACAAAGCCTTGATAATTTCTATTTTAATACTTTGCATTCGGTATTCGAACATTTATTTTTGCGTTCTATCAAAATGTATTCTATCTAATTTTGCCCTAAAAACAGCATTCGAACAAACGACTTTCGAAGAATGAACCTACACCATTTATATATTTACACTACTTTTCACTTAACTTACACATGATCATAAAACAGCCAAACGGTATCAATCCTTTAGATAATAGTAATTAAGAATTAAGACGTAGCTGAGCCGCTGGAAGAGAGGAAAGCTAAGTATGCAAATAAGTGGTGGCCCTGATTTAGATAATGAATGTAATGATTTGTAATGAAAGGAGGATGGTTGCGAATGGGAAATTAAAAAGTGGCGTCTTTCCATTTTCTCGGTCGGAAAAGTGGGAAACAAAATGACGAAACAAAAAGTCCGTGTAAAATCGGGAAAAACAAATTTGAGTGGGAATGGGAAATGAAATGGTCAATATGTCAGATATTGTCATATTTTTTAAAAATGAAAGTGAAGGACACCTTTCCTCCATCCAATGCCCATCAAAACAAGGAAACAATGGTGATCTAGTATAGGCATGTACTCTAAATAACATAAATAAACCTAATGTTTTTAATGGCATCAAAACACAGAGGGATGAATTTTTAGTTCTCTAAAAGAGTATATATACAAATTGGGATATACATACCTTACTATCACCTTTAAATAGATGTATTAGCATATAATTATGACTTCCCTTTTCATTTCCCACTTTTCCAGGTGGCATTCAACATGAGGTGGAAATGGGAAAATCCGAACAAATGGAAAGGAAATTAAGCGACTCACATTTCGTAGACATGCCCTTGATCCACACGCTCTTCGACATCTGCTAAACTCCTCATGTGCAGCGGAGAATGCGGCAAAGTTGCGTGCATCCACGGCATCGTGAAAATCGAAAGAAATCCGTTGATTATAGCTACGATCATCAAATCCCAGTGATAAGCTGGACCTTTCTTCAGCCTGCGATCAGGAAAATAAGAAAAGAACCAAACGAGTAATCAGCGGTGGTTGTGCAATTTTTGTGAATCCGCTAGCTGCACAAATGTTCATGTCATCAAATACCTTGAGTGTTTAAATTTTTAAATTACTATAATATATTGTGCTAAATTCAAATTGGAAACGGTCTTTTAAGGTATCACAACTACCTTTATGGAAAGCCCGTGCTGTCTGTCTGTGCGTCTGTCTGTTACTTTACTCGATAACTTTCGAACGGATTTAGATAATTCGTCCAAACTTTCTATACTCATTGTTGGGGTCAAAGCGAAGGCCAAGTTCGAAAATGGGTAAAATCCCCTGACTGGGGGAGGGGATCGAACATAAAAATCAATATAACTTTAGTTATGTTCATCCTAGAAAGCTGTGATTGGGTTCAACCGAAACCTGACAGCTTCTTAACACTTCTAAATAGGTCAATATTGTGCTTCTCGAATCAACATTCATTACACGACATTTAGAAAGATTATTGCATTACAAAGTTTCGTAGATATGTATGTATGGTACTGATGAATACTGCATGCTAGTTTCTGTGTATCAGGCACCTCACTTGTCAGCTGCTCCCGTCCACCACCATGTGGACATCAGGGGAGTGGACTCCATGTACAGGATAATCTGTCTCACACCAACTCACGAGATCATCCCCAACACACTGTCCTTGCTCGTCTACCAGTCTCCAGACAAGCGAGTTTACTGACCGATAGATAGGCAAATGAGGAGATACCATAATCACTAGTCATATAGACATCGTGTGTGGATGCTATCACTTGGAACCAGTGATGGGACACATCCCAGCAAAAAGACCTTTTTTGAGCAAATTGTTTTGATGTGATATGTTGGTCGATGTGAGTATGTGAGTTTGATGCAATGTTTCCCATCAAGGTCCCATAACCTCCCTGTAGTAATAGAACACACCAAATCAAATTTGATGTGATGTGGTGATGTGGAAGCAAAAAGGCCTTTTTTGAGCAAATTGTTTTGATGTGATGTTTGATGTGTTGGTTGATGTGAGTTGGATGTGATGTGTCCTATCAAGGTCCCATCACTGCTTGGAACCTTTAGGCCTATTGAAATTTATTTCACAAAATTAGTTAAAGGTTGTGCTTAGAAGCTGTGTCGTGTGTCATTTCTAATTGTTGGTCAAATTTAAAAGGCCTAATTGTTGGTCAAATTTGAAAGGCCTAATTGTTGGTCAAATTTAAAAGGCCTAATTGTTGGTCGAATTTAAAATGCCTAATTGTTGGTTAAATATAAAAGGCCTAATTGTTGGTCAAATTTAAAAGGCCCAATTGCTGGTCAAATTCAAAAGGCCTAATTGTTGGTTAAATTTAAAAGGCCTAATTGTTGGTCAAATTTAGAAGACCTAGACCTAATTGTTGGTCAAATTTAAAAGTTCTAATTGTTGGTCAAATTTAGGAGACCTAATTGTTGGTCAAATTTAAAAGTTCTAATTGTTGGTCAAATTTAAAAGTTCTAATTGTTGGTCAAATTTAGAAGACCTAATTGTTGGTAAAATATAAACGGAATTCTAATTTTTAGTAATTTGTCGAATTCAAATATGTGGATAATGAGGTAGGTTGGTTTGTAGGCCCTCATTATCTCCCATTTGAATCTAAACGTATATTCTTACGGTATATTTGTGTTTGAGAAAATCGGGGAGGTTGGTGTGTTGGCCCTAGTATCTCACATTCTATTTCCAGGAAAATCCCTCTAGAATCCCGTCGTGCGAATTTATTCGCATTTTTGTTAACGACGGGCTCGTATATAATATATGGACCAGGAACAATTCAATAAATTCTACATTGTCCTTGCAATTAAGGTCCAACTGTAGTGGTTGTATTTGCATGTGTTTTCCCACTCCGTCTTGGCACCTATAACTCACCTAATCGTCATTCAATCTAGACATAATTAGTCTCAAAATTTAGATTAACTAAGCTGAAGGGTCAGAAGGCTCAGACATTCACAATTTTGACCTGTGAAGGTCACAGTGGCCATTTTCCAAAAAAAAATATTAATTTTTTTGACGGGATTCATTTAGGAATTAAAAAAAATAACCTATAAAGCTATTTTGGGGAAAACGGAGCCTTGTGGCCCTCCAGGACCCTGACAGAATGTCTGGTAAAAAAAATGAATTTTGAATTTTGATGTACTCAACTAAATGTAAATTGGTCGAGTTCATGGCAAGTTCCGCTAGATACCTCGACGGAGGGGTGTTGGACCTTAAGTAGAATCAGTTAGACGGTGCATCAATGATCAATTTATGT
The DNA here is from genome assembly GCA_019776445.1 of Tomocerus maximus. Classification (NCBI taxonomy): domain Eukaryota; kingdom Metazoa; phylum Arthropoda; class Collembola; order Entomobryomorpha; family Tomoceridae; genus Tomocerus; species Tomocerus maximus. The sequence goes on along the minus strand of JABASH010004351.1, from coordinate 10,713 downwards.
TGATACTTGAATTTGGAGTGTACCTAAGGTTATTACGTGGTTTTGTATAAAAAGGACTAAATAGCGTGGCTTACTTATTGCAGGGATTGTTGACCATAGCGCTTGTGATATTTTGATCCATGAAGATGAGTAAGGAAAGTGAAAATCCAAGGCCAACGGAGCAGAAAACAGCTGTCCAAGAAATCTTGTGCATGGGCGCCACTTTAAATACTTGATTATCGTCATATTTGAAACGCTCCACTAAAAACCGTTTAGTTAAATTAGAAGTGTAAATAGCTATGAAATATAATCCTTACTAAGACTTCACAAATTTTCCACTTAAGTGAATACGGGTGAAAATTTACCACAGAAATACCCTTTCGTGAGCTTCCTCTCATTGTCGATATTTTTGGTCTTCAAACCGCCACTTTATTTGGACCGATTTACACAAGGAGTTATTGTTGTAAGTCAACGAGGACCGGCCGACGTGTAAAATCAGATGAACCATTATGCATTAGAGGTTCCTATCTAACTTCCAATGTACTTCTTTCTTAACATATAGGAAGTTGTATCGCAGTTTTGACACTTTTAAATTCATCTCTCCCCACGGTGGAGTTTGTCTCTATGTGGTTGAATGGAGAGAAAGCAGAGAAACGAGAAAGAAAAAACTTACAATGGACATCTTGGAATACAAATGATCCGATGAAACTGAGGACGACAACTGCCACGGGGAGTGAATAATCCGCCAAGGCTTCTCTTTTGCTTGCTTGCAGATACGGTCTGAAACAATCAATCATCTCTACTCATCGTCATTACCAGAACAGCAGACAGACAAGCGACTGATCCGCACCAACCAGTGAGCGGCGTTAAGGGTGGGGGACTCTGGAAATTTGATGCCCCAAGCCACGCCCCCTTAGGGGGAGTGGTTTGGGCAGGAAGTGTAAGCGCCTGTTACCCTGGAAATTTTAATTTATCTGATACCTGCTCCTTTTCTCCAAACTTATCTCAACTATTTTTTGTTCACTCTTTCGATCGTCCATGAACTCAATTAAATGTTATCCTTTCGCCCACCGCACTACGCTTCTGAGGAAAGCAGAATCACAAATGTCTCATAATATTATTGCTAAATGCGTACAAGTTACTACTAGCTTTATAGCAAATTATAGCAAACAGCAACACGTAATAAAATAATCACCCCATTTTTTAGAGACTGCTACAGCTAAGTTTCTTATTGTATTTTGCCCTATGAATAAACTACTTTCTAGATCAACAGAACGAAAGTTGTATTCATTTTTGTATTGCTGTTTGGTTTTAAACCACTCCCAGTGTACCCAACCAGTGTCCGATTTGGCTCAAAATCAATTCAGTTGTTATTTTATATCTATTCTTTCATTCTGAGAACTAGTTTCAAAAAGGTTTTATCATTAAAGAGATATTCGATACTCAGACAAACGGACACAAGGACCAGGTGAGAGGTGACTTGTACGTTCTTATAAGGATCATTCTTCGATCACAATAAACTGTTGGCACACAGGCGTACGCATGCGCATGATCTCAGTAGTGCCGACAATAGTAGTCATCGTTAAATGGGTCAATAACTTTTGCCTTTTACACAATTCATGTCAAGGATGCTAATCCCCCTATCAGGGGGTGTCTGATTTGGCTCAAACATGTAATCAGTTGTTTAAAAAAGTAGGATCAGGTTTGAAAATGGGCAAAATTGAACACGTCCTCTGACCGGGGGAGGGGTTCCAAAACTAAAAATCAATGTAACTAACGTTTTTCTAGGAATACTTTCGTACTTTTACGAATACTTTCGGACTTCTTATTTGCATCTCCGCTACCTTTTACATCCATTTGTACATGTTTATCATTATCTATTTCTATGAATTGTGATAAGTGAGAGCACGATAGAAATCAAATGAAACGATTAAATGTATTTACGTTTTGTTGAAATTGTAGAGCGAGACTCCCAGCCAGAGAGTTCCGAGCATCAGCAGCAAAAATAAGATGCTACTGTCTCGATGACATATGGCAGACTCGACTGTGGTGTTGACTAATGACAGAGCAGGCGAGCTTCCATTTCCAGTCAAATTCTCTTTTGTCCATTGCGCGGCTGCAACAAATTTGAACAGAGACGATAAATTGTAGCTTCACCATAGAAAACAGTAGATAGACATGGTTGGTACCATGGTTCCAGGTTGCAAATGAACCATCAACCACCCATTTACATCAGGAAAACCACAAAAACCTCATCTCTGAAGCCCTCTATGCATTATACTATTCGTCCTAGGAAAAATGTCCTGTTCAAATTTAATTAATTTTAATAGAACTAAAAGATGTATAAATTTCAGGACACTTTATTGTTTGATTAACATTATGTCAAATATGTATGCTCAGATAAGCTCCTTGATGGTAAATAACGAAAAGGACAATTAAATGTAAAGTCTAATCTATATGTGCCCATATACGAATCTAAATATGATAATAGTTATGCTACAATGATTTAGTCTATGTATGGTGCCTGGTTGATAAATAATTCCCTTCAACCATTTTGCATACCTAAAATAATATTATGTAGTCAACTATAGTGTTTATGACTATAATATAGCCCTACTCTACCAAATGTTTTACCATACAACACAGATTTTTCTACCAACTTAAGGCAGCCTTAGCTGGAAAAAGCGTTTCTAATTTTTGGGCCCATTTCAAAAGATAACCTGGTTTTAAAGTTTTCCCGAGGGCTGGTAAGACTCAATTTTTCAAATTTACGATAGTAAAACATGAAAAATGGTCGAAATTTCGGGCCCAGGAGTGGGAATTTACGTCTCACATATTCAATCTTAGTTTTAAAATGGTTAACGATAAAAAAAATCCAAAAACAAGCCTTACAAGCCCCGATAAATTTTATCTTCTATTTTTTGAGATCAATTTTGACGTTCTACGCCTACGCCACAATTTTAAATGTGGATTTTCTAAACCGTCCTATTCAGCTACATGGGATGAGAATAGTCACTAAGCTAAAATCTATGACGCCATGAGAAAATCTGCAGCGCAAGAAAATAAGCAAATGCACGTGTATTTATTTTTACTCCACTACTTAGTCGCACAGGTTTCATTATTCGTGGTTGATATCATGTGGTAAGTGGTATGCCAGAAACTTAATATCCGAGGCTACCTTAAATACATCTAAAGCACTACATATAATGCCAATGCGTAGCGATTCAGTTTCGAGATGGTATAAACAAACTAAAGTTGACAAAGAAATATGACGTCACAATCAAAAATAAAGGCAAGCAATGACGAGTCCCTCTAGCCTCAATAGACCACTTTTGTAGTTCAATCAAACGTGGCCCTTTAAAGGCAGAGAAGATGTCATCGTCGTTGTGACAGGATGTGGGGCCAAAGCTAGGTTCCTTGTGAATTTTAACTAACCTGCAGCCAAAACGTCAGTTTCGGATCCATTCAGCATGTGCCTCAGTACCGATGCGTTTGCCGAGTCCAAAATCTTACAAGAGGGTGAGCTGTAATTATCTTTGAAGTCTGCAAACAAATAAAACATTCTTCAACCAAAGAGCCTTCCAAAGAGTCACTTAACTTTACGGAAGAGAAGAACCCAGAAATGTGCTTGAATTCTACCAAACTCCAGGGTTTTCGTGCAAGAGCCAGATAAATACCAGTACCTACTGTGTGTCATAAATATAACATTACCGTGCAACGTGGTTGTTATTATTGTGCCTACTTGGTTGGAATTTTTTTATTTCTGAGCTTACTTTTGACAGTGTCCCTGAATGCATCGACGCAGAAGGCGATGGAAATGAATAGAGCGAATATTTCTTCTGTGGATCTTGTGGACCATCTCATGAGTCGTGACACGTCCAGCAGAGCGTACATTGCGGTGAACAAACTACTCCATAAGCCAACGCAGCAGTAGAGAGCTTCAAAGTCCACCTCAAAATCTTCAGCCAAGGCATACAAAACTAGAAATTCAGAAAAATCAAACTTTGCATTTCGTCAGGCACCGTCGCAACATAATCTGGAACGAAACTCAAATAGCATTTCAATCTCAATTAAACTAAGGGATAGGGAGCCCCCAAAGGTACCACACAGGTAGGTACCATACAGGTACATACATGCACTATCTTCCTATCTATTATTGCAGTAAAACTTGGAACTCCCTCAGCCAAACTCTTAAGTCTGAAACTGAACTGAAACAATAGGAAACGTTTGTAAATTATTAAGTTATTACTTAATGATGCAACGTAAAGACGCATATGTTAACTAAGATGGAATTGATCTAATTATTGTAGGTAATTAATGTATAAGATTAAAGGTTTAAGGCTTGTGACTTGTCACAGTAATCATTGAGTACATATTTGATTTTGAAATCCTTTGGGCTACGACGCGGCTTTGCTTAAGGGGCAACTAAACTGGCTTGCCTTTGGTGCTGACTGTTGCTAAAACAATTTCATCCTGTATGATTTGAACTGATTGGCACTTTAAGAAAATGTGAATTGAGTTGAATTGGATTACAGTAACGGTGAAAGGTTCACTCGCGTTTTTCTCGTCATCAATGAAAACAGAGGGATATGGCTAATGGCTATTATATAATATACGGATTGGATACTATAAGATTCAAAATTCTGAAACATCTTGAATACAGTGCAAACATGTTTTAATTTACAGTCTGCGATTATCTAAATCGCAAGGAAAATGGTTTTAAAAGCCATTGGATATAATTTCAAAATATATTAGGTCATACTATTCTTGTTGATATTCTACATAGATATTTCCATAATTATTTCGGCAATCAATAGTGGTCTTAGAGATATTTGGCTTCCAGTTTCGGATAGTCCTAAGTCCTAGTCCTAACCAAGCTACATAGTTAATTCTAAACATTTAAATTCATTAAGCTAACAGGGGCTAAGCATTAAGCTAAACTCATTAAATAAAGAGGTTCGGTTCGTCAAAATCTATATAATAAAAGGTTAGTGTAAATTCCGGGGCGGACGATCTGTCGAATTTTTGTGTTATTGCGCAGTCGCTGGAGATCTACTCATCCCAACATTTTCAACACTTTACTTTTCTAGCACTATGCTAGATTACAACCTACAGCAATTGATATTTACCACCAACTGTAACCTACCACAACCGTTGATAGAGAGAGGTATTGAAATATGTAAAAAAAAAAACTGAATATGTACTTACACGGCGTTTATCACAAATTATTCCGTTTTAATTCTCCACACCGCTCTTGTGTACAGAATTGAAAGCATTAGATGTAACAAGTTTCAGTAATCGGTTGAAAGACGCAGAATTTGGTCGGCATAGATTATTATAAAACTATAATGATTAAATAAAGAGTGTTACTACCCCGTTTGTAGGACGGGCTTATTTCTAGTATACCTACATAGTACTAAGTACTGGGTAAATACCACTAGCTGTACATGGGCCATGGCTGTGTTAAATAGTTTTCTGCGCGCAAAGGCTTTCCCACTTTCTTTTACTTTCGTCTGCACATCTCGGAGATTCAGTTGTGACTCATTTAGGAAAGTGATTGTAATCGTGACTTACTTTTTACGAAGAGACAGAGCGGAGCTGTTGTGAGTAGAATGTTAAGTGGCTGGCCACTGAGAGTGACGTAGAATAATTCTCCCATTGTCTGCCCGACAATAACTTTCTTCACATCTAGCAGGTCACACAAACGATAACAATTGGTGAGGTACAAGAATCCTACCCATCTAAGTACGTTATCCAAAAAAGCTTAAGACGGAGGGTCATATTGTATGGTATTATATGGGCTTATGGTCGACTTCTATAAATATATCACTTAATGCATACTTAATTGTCAAGCAATTACGAAACATTAAAAATAGATGGCCATTCTGATCAACAATACTTTGGGGAGGTACAACTTAAGTAGCAATATTTTGGCCGAGGAAGACAGAAATGCGTTTACCTATAAGACCTCTTGTCGTATGGTCATTCAGCACACCGAAAGCTATGGCCGGAAGAATGCAGGCGAAGTAAAGGAACAAAGTAGTAGACACTGTTTTGTGAACAGTTTTGTAGCCAACGACACCATCCCGGTAGTCCGACACGTAGTGCGGCAGTCTTCTCTGAAAATCTTCTATTATCCCCGTCCCAAAACGAAAAAAGTTCTCCTTCGGCTGTTTCCATAATGCAAAATATCCAAACACACAAATCAGTAGTAATAGAATTAGCAGTAATTTATCTGTCCACTGAACGTGAAGACAAAGTCAAACAGTTCAGTATCTACATTACAGGGTATTAATAATTTAATTTATATCAATTAAAATAATGTGTCGGTTAAACGGCTTTTATAATACTTACTTCTGAAACTAACCAATGTGTCTTTTCATTAAATATTTTGTTGATATTTAATTACTTTGTCATTAAAATATTCTGCAGTACAATTATACTAAATACCATACTGTACTTAATTATTCACTTATAATTGTAACTTCTTAAGTTAGGAGTAGCTAGTCATGTCCGTGGTGGAAGTGTGGAAGAGCGGCGGCCAAATTGAATAGAATTGCCGATTTTGTTCAGAGTTAACATTTTTCTGGCGAATGTTTTTTAAGAATGTCTCAATTTTCTCACGATCGGACCACTTAAGAAAACTTCCTCATTTATTCTTCCTTCACCGCGATAAAATTGTTGTGCTTCATTCAATGCACACAATGCAGTTTCTTTGCTAAAATCCGTAATTTTTTATCCTCCGTATTTTAGCCACCGGCTGGTGGCTGAAATGGTAGTGGCTATTAAAATCATTTTGAGCCAGTGGTTAAAATGGCCTAAAATGGCTCAAAACAAAGCAATTTTATCAAATCATTGCTGTATAATTGGTTTATAAGTGTTCAGAAGTCGATCTAATTCCATTTCGAACCTACTAAAGCATTCTAACCGCAAAGGTAGTTAGGGACTACTTTTTCAGGAGGAGCATTAACGTTGTGGTGACCGTCCATTTTGGCAAAATAATTTTTTATTCAAAAAAGACCACGATAGTTAAATTGGCAAAAGAGTTCGATGCATTTTTGACCCGACCGGTGGGTTTGGCAAAATGTGTGTACGGTCAGTCTGACAAAAGAAAAACTATAAGTTTATGTCATAACAAACAGGTAAAGCACAAAATTGCCCGCAGTATTCACTTAGTTTTAAGGAATACTGCTTGAGTGGTATGGCAATTCATGTAAATGCAATCATCGTTTGCATCTTAGATGGGCTGTGATAGACCTTCATTATGGAGGTTCATTTTCGTTGTGATCAAAGAGCAGCTCTACTTATGGAGAATACTCTTCTTCGTATAGTAAACGGTGTCTACCCAGCAAGAAGGAAGTCATTGTATATAAAAATTACCCGTAGACTTCAAAAAGCCAGTAGAATGTATAGTAAACGACAATTTCCATTTTCAAAATTTATTAAAATAATTGCACTGAACTTGAAATGATACTTCGACTGCATCCATACCTTTAACTTGACAATGTTGATAATTTATGACTTAATAACAATGATGATCTTTGGTTTTTAATTAATAAATATAGTTTGTACATAAATATCACATTTTTCCAAATTGACAATATGATTTGCCAATATGTCCACATTGATTTGTCAATCTGACCGCTTGAAAAAAAAATTGTTTTGCCAAATTGACTTTTGCCAAATCGACCATTGCCAAATCGACCATTGCCAAATCGACCTAGAATCAACGTTGTGCCACTAGGCCATTTTACGCCATTGTAGACCATTAAAGCTAGGTGGCTGGCTAAAATGTAAAAAGGCCGGCTAAAATAAAACACTGAGAGTATTACAGTCCTGACGGATCTCCGGGTCTGACGCCAACATAAGCAGGGAAGGGAGATAAGATGACACTACGAAAATTTGCGAGACTCGAGGATGTTTCCGTAGGGGATATCTTCAACATTCCAGCGCCAGAAATGAATGGGGATGAAGAGGTCATAGAAATATAAATGGCTTTGCAAACATATTTCAAAGATGAGGTCTTAAACTGTAGGCTACGCCCTAGATTTTAAAACACATACCTACTCAAAATTAAATATTGAGGAAGCAGTCCCTGAGAATGAAATTGCATTACACAGCCGCAAAGTTGTCTTAATGGAACAGGGCTTGGTGATATTTTTGATATCTGCATATTCAATTCATTGAGCCGGGTTATTGCATTTTCCAAATAAACGTCATGAGAAATAAACCTATTGATGGCAGCTTTTTTGGAGTTGTGTGTTGTGTCAGTCATTCTACATGGTTTTACTATTTTTGTCTGGTCCCTTTTCGCGTTAACTTCAGAACGAATTAAGTTACATTATTCAAATTGATTTTTTAAATTAGCCTCTGATTAGCCCCTGACGGAGAGAGTGGCTCAAAAATCGACGTAAATCGACTTTCGTTCTGTTCATCGTAGACAGACATGAGACAGATTATTTGAAACCTCACAGGCTCACAGTTACAACTTCTAAGCAGGCTCTCTTTGTAAGTATCTTTTCTGTGTCAATAGTTGTTAGTATATTTCCGAAATAGATTTAGGGCAGCTTAACAGTCGTCGATGGGACACAAAAACACTAATCTACGGTATCAAGTCACATCCTCCCCGTATGAGTTACTACGGTGTAACCTCGACGCACATTCATTATGAAACTATTTAGTTGTATTGTAGCCTAGCAGGGTGGTAGTGAGAGAAGCGTGGAAATGTAAAACTACAGTGTTTGCGTACGAACACGAAGTCCACTCCAAAGATTATCCATCACAAAGAAACGTTAGTGTGATTATAGTTGAGTTCCTGGCTCCCGGCATAAATATCTCTAACCTACGACTCTCTCATTTTCAAAATTTGCATGCGTTGGACGCAATCGCTCGCCACGTAAAATTCGATTTGTTTAAAATAAATAGCATCAGTTTAGATTGTTTACGAGCGTATTTTGAAAATGTAAGAGCCATAGAACAAAGTTATATTATTCCATTCGTAGTTTGATTATCAATCGACACTTTCCACTTAGTTTTATTTAATCGAGTTTTGCTTTGTGCTCCGAGATGTTAAGTAGGACAACCAATGTAAACTCGACAACCTACCACATGCAACCTTAAGAACTTAAACTTAAGAGTCCGGGTCCCACCTTTGACTATCATAATATTGGCTATTCTTCATTTTCGTTTCCTGCTTTGAGATATAAAGGTTTTCTTGAAAAAGTTACTAATTTTCTCAGGAAAACCCTTATAACTCAAATTCAGAATGTTCTCTATAACATTTTTTAAATAACATTTTTTAGGAATTTAGAGACCAATCTTGTGATAAGTCTTGTAAATATTATTAAATAATCTTGTATTCTCGACACTGAACTACTTTTACCAAAGAAAATCAATCGCTCATAGAAATCTCTCTCTATGGCAGTAATCTATCTGTTTATGCTTTGAAACTAAAGAATTGGTCATAATTTGTTCTGTAGTCACTTTTTAATAATAGCCATAGTGACCTGTTCTACCTGCATTATTACATTTCCCCGTAGTATGGTGATCACCCTGACCCCCTAAGTCCAAACTAACTTATCTGTGAGTCAAGGAGATGAATTGGCTTACATATTCATAATTCGGACCAGGCGCATGGTTATCCATAAGACGGTTTTCCAGATTGTTCGACTGCTGAGATAAATCTTGAGCCTGCTTGATGATCAGAGTTTTGAATTCCTCTTCCGTGCGTGCTTCCATAAGTTTCTGGCGAAATTCGATCTCTGAAAATATTGTGGAGAACGTCCGGCCTGTTTCCAGAGCGTTTTTTGTCCCTTTCTGTTTGTAAAACAGAAATGAATGCACATGAGTGAGAGTATCACTTAATATTGCCCCACTCAAAAAGTAGTCCACGTCAAGATTCTACCCCGAATAATATGGAACTGTTATTTATGGTTATTTAACCTATTAACCCAGACCAGAGTATAAAGGCGGATGCTATAAATGCCGTAAATTAACCAAAGTCATTGTTTGTAGCAGCACAGTAAATGCCGTGGTAGTAGTTATGGCATTTACGTCGCACTCGATGACTCCTCAAACACAGGGCAACTTATCCTTTCATTCTAAAGACTACCTGCTGCTCCGGCCATGTCTGCAAATGACTTATTTACTAGATCAAATGAAAATCTTCAAAGTGAACGGAAATTGATGTGTTTGGAGAATGTTATAGCCCCTCGGAAGAACGAAAGACAGAAGGAAATTGGACAGGACCAATCCGGCCAATGATAAGTAAACTCCAGAAAATTATGGCGGAGGTTCCTAAATGGTAAACTGCCAGGAAATTGAGGAAAGCAAATGCTCAGATGAAGAGACTCATACGAAATGACTGATTGCACCAAAAATACAGGTGGGCATGCAGTCTAACTCATTCTGACTAGTTCAGTCGCTCTCGCCTGTTTGCTGATGAGCCACAATCACGATTCTCACGGCCAAATCTATCTGGTAGTATATTTACATGCAATATGCAGGCAGAGATGTCCGGAATCCCGGGTGGGAGCCCGTGCTTCAATACATTGACTGACTCGCAGAGTTTCGAGTGGGAAATGAAAAAGTGGGATCTTCCCACTGCCCCGGGAAGAAAAGTGGGAAGCGAAATGGCTTAGTGGGTGGGAAAATGGGAAATGAAAAAAATGAGTGGGAAATGAAACATTAACATACAGAAAGTATAAATAGTGCCATTTTGAATTCAAATAAGGC